>PVJX010025146.1:0-27292 GCA_004027295.1 Dolichotis patagonum | reverse complement strand
GGGACCTGTGTAACCTGTGTACTTGGTTTTGGAAGACAAATGAATGTCATGATCTGGGACACAATACAACACCAATTGCTTTTCTTAATTAAGAACACAAAAAACTATCACAATGTTTTGCACAAAGTTAAAGTTAAATTTTCATAGGTGGTAGAAACTGGCTTAGCCTCTTCTGAGTGCAGGATATTATATGAAGGACTTGTTCACAAACCACACATTGTGGGGCAGGACCTCAGGATGATCTTCAAGAGGACTCTAACCTCAAGTCCTGGCCAGAGGCTTCATTAGCAAGAACCTGTGCATGTTCACTGGGTTGATTGGCAGCTCCCTCCAGGTACAGCCGCTGCTGGGATCCAGCAGGGACTCTTGTTCTTGTGGTATTGTGGGCTCTCACCATGCTCCCCACCAAATCCCTTGCCACTGGGGATCCTCATCATTGCCTGGTGCCATGCTGATCAAGGGAAGGAGCTTTGAACACAGTTTCTGAACACAAGCTCCTGACTTCCCATGAACTTTTATAGTATCAGAGGGAGAATTGACTTCCCATTACCCTTTCCCAGAAACAGGGCTCTAAACACAAATTTGGGGTTATCCTAGAAGATGAACCATGACTTTATAAATCCGTTACTAAATCAGTTGACCCATGTTGCAAGGCTCACTGTGTTCAAAGCACATTAATCCTTTTATTGCTTGGGGAAAAACAGCATAGCATAGTATAGTCTCTTATTAAATATAGGACAGATTTTATGCATGTCACACAATAATAAAAGGAATCTACCATACTAGTTGGCTTAAAACAGTTGTCTGAAACAAGAAATGCAAGATTTCTGATATTAATGCTAAAAATGCTTACAATGATTAACCATGGAATCGGGGAGATTATCATTCAGCCTCCCTTGTTTTACTGAAGGTTGGGATGATGATTGCTTGGGGATTTAATCAGTGCGTATAAATGTCATTTTCAAAGCAGATTAATGGTTTTGATATCAGAACAAAAAGGTCAGGTCTAAACAATCATGTAATTTATGAGTTTATAAGAAATAGCCCAGAAAAAGTATTTACACTTTGAAATTTTGTTTATTGAGACAGACACTCTAATTTTTGGCTTGATTTATTAATAAAATCTTTACTTGATACATTGAAGCTTGCTAGCCAGAAATGGCAACTTGGCAATTAGTTAAAACTCATAGTGGTGTCAGCTGTTAACCACCTCTCCTCTGAAACAGAGTTCGGTGGGACGGATTATGCAAAACCGGAAGCTGGTTCTTAAATAATCAGCTACATTAAACTTGGCAGCATATTTTAATATAAATATAGGTGCATCTAATATTCACTCAGTAATGGAAAAGCCACGTCTTAGGAAGTTAGAAACTTTCTTCCTTCAATGCCATTTTCTCTCTCAATCTGCTTAACGTATGAATAGCAAAGCAGCAGCCTTACTCAGAAATGATTATGCCCATGTGCTAGGAACACTGAAATTAAAAAGCACTGTGGCATTGTGTTTCCCAGGACGGAGCTGATTACAGTGTGGGCGTCTGTATCCCTGATTCCTGTTCTGAAGAGGATGTGACTATGATGTCTCAGTGGGGTAGGTACAAAGAAATACATAGGGAAACCATTTCCTCAGCATAAACTTTGAAAATCCTCAACAATCTTGCATAAACTTTGAAATCCTCAACTTTTTACAGCCAACAATGGCAGTTCTTTCAGGACTGAACCAAACTTTCATCCTCATCAGTCCACTCACCTGAGCAATAATGGAGTTTTCTGGGGCTCTTAGGGACAGAAGTGATGGCATAGCAATTGAGTAGGCAGGAAGGGAAGCGAAAGACTCTAACGAGGAGACAGGAGCTGAACGTGTAATAAAGATGTGAAGTTAGACAGTCGTACAGCTGCCTGGTTAGGCTGGAGACAGGAGGTGGGTGGTGTCCAGTTTCCATATTGTGCATGTTGTCTGCTCTAGTCCATGTGTTTGGCATAGGCTGGACCCAGAGGCCATTGTGAACTAGGACTGTACGAGACCGATGTGTTGTAGTGGATTAGTGCTAAGAGGTCTGTATTCGGTCCTGGTTGTCACTTCCCAGCTGTGTGAGCTTGGGTAAATCACTTAATCTCCCCAAGCTTCAGCCTCTTCTGTGAAGGGTGGGCTCTGAAGCTCAGCTGGCTCTAACTCTATAATCACTTCTGACCTTTGCTATGCAGGAGGAATATGTTTTAGTCCACATGGAAATGGATTTGATTTCCTCTAAGTCTTTCAAAAATTTCCATGCAAGAACATAAAAGCCTGAAACTTTGTGCTGCCAATGTCTTGCATTAGTCTCGTTTAAGGTATTGATATTGCAGCTAGGTTACCATAACCTTAAATTGCTTTGACTATGTGATGGTCCCTATGGCTTTGGGTATATTATTTATCTAGCCTAGTGTTTGCTGTGCTGTTAAAACAGAAAAGCCAAACAAGAACTGGGGGGTGTATGCTTGCAGCAGAGTGCTTGCCTAGCATGTGTGAGGCCCTGGGTTCCGTCTCCTGAAAGAAATAAACATTTGCTATGAATCCAATTCAAATTCTAGTTTTTGTTGGATAAGTCAAAAGTATCCTTGAAGCAAAGATAAATTTATAATTACTATCAAATTAACATTTCAAGTGAATAAGTGGTCCCTAAGTCTCACTAGTAGTCTTTCTCATTTAAGAGATTTATCAATCACCCTCATTTTTCTGGTTGTTGCTAACCTTACTAGCTAGAGTTGTCATTAGAATAAAATGCCACATTAGAAACAATTGCTATCAATCAAGAGATATTTTGAGAAAGTTGCACTGAGACAAAGGAACTGAAAAGGGGGAGGGAGCTGACATGGGCTGTATTGGTGGAATTCAGTCTTTGAGGCCAAGACATTTCTCTAGCTTCAGTATATAGGCAGTGGTGAAAACAGAGCCTCTTTGCCCAGGGGAAAATAGCCCATCTGGAAGGGATTTGTCAGCTATTTCTTAAAGCTTTTTGACCGAGTTGCCAGTATTTCCTCTACAGATGTGAGGATGACCAGATCAGCAATGCCAGGTGGCTGCTATTGGCACAGATGTTGCTCAGAGCCAGCCAGAGCTGAAGCATTCATAATAGGTCAAAAGAAGATGATTGCAGTGTTGGAGGGGGAAAGACCATGGAAAAGTGGAACGAACTGCTTGTGGCCAGAGACTAAGGCAAAGTGATACACAAGGATTGTCACAGATAATACACAGGGGACTCAGCAGACTTTATGTGAGTCCCCCAAAATAAAAACGTGTAACTCCACGTTGTGGACGGTGTAGATCAATCTTTGATAAGACAGTTGTGAAGTCCAAATTGAGGCTATTTCCTTAAAAATTTAGATCCACGCATTTTAGCATTGCTTGCTATATTTATTTCCCAGGGTTCGTACAACCAGTTTGTGGTATATTTTATGATGATCACATTGTTCCATTTTGCAGTGACCAAAAGCATTGAGTTCTGAGCTGCTCAGAGTCCACGTTTAAGAGTCCTTTATAATGAACATTACTCTGTCCTCTTGCCTGCTCTCTATTGGGCTAACTTCACCTTGCTTCACCTATTATCAGAATTATCAGCTGCTAGTGGAACAATGGTGGTGGGTTGAAAAGATGGTTTTCCTCACAGCTCTCTGCATTGTGGATTCCCTGGTGTTGCCTAAAAAAACTGGAATTGTTTAATGGCAACTCCTTGAATTATCCACAGAAGTGCTTTTCTTGGTAATGATTCAAAAGGAACACAAAACATTTCACTGAACATCACCTTCTATTTTCAGTTTAATTCAGACAGTATTTCCTGAGCAATTTTATATCAGGGCTTTGTATGAGACATGATGTGTGATGCTAGGAGGCCCAAAACAGTTGGGAATTATTACTTTTGGGGAACCTATAATGCAGTAGGGACAGATCCGGCACTGTATTGCTGGATCACACCTGGTGTAATCTGAGGGGTTTGGAGTGTGGGGGAGGAGTTGTGGCTTACTGAGAGGCTTGGGCTGGCTTTGTTTGAGGAGAGTGTGGAAAAGAAGTTGGTGGGAAACAGATCAAATAAAGATTTCAAATAAAGGCTTCTTATTTCCCTGTGTAGACCTGGAACTTGGTGCAGTGCAGACATGTAGGGCTGATTGAACAGATGTGGGCTTCAGATTGCTTTTGTTGACGGTGGAAGAATTTAGAGCTGGGGTGTGTGTGTGTGTCTGCAGTGTTGCTGGGAGCATCCATCTCTGGAGCCCTGCAGATACTGACTGACTCAGTTATTGGGGGAGGCTGGGCAGATGTAGAAAATCCATACCATCATGGCAGCCTCATTCTGAGAGTCTGGATAGGGTGGCCAGCCCCAGGGCAGCCTCTGTGGAGAACAGTGGTTTGCTGAATCTCTGTACAGTCCCTAGTAGTTGCTTTTGGAGACTTTGGGTTCAGGTCTGCACTACCCATTATGTTTTCCCCCATCCCAGCCCTTAGGCTCTGTGGGGTCACGTGGTCAAAATGAGGCATGGTGCATGTTTTGGAGGAATGGGGGAGTAGCACCCACAGTGCCATACCTGGACCAAGGCTGGGAGGTTCCAGTCTGGGGTGCTTCCTTTAGGAAAGGGTTCCTTGAGCTGGGTTGTCTCCATGGACTGATGTTTGCAGCACCAAGGGGACATACCTATCCAGAGCCTGCTCCTTCTTTTCTAGCCCATGGTCTGAGTCTGGAGGATCTTGTGGTTCCCTGCCCAGGAACATACACTAAGGAGTGACTGGGGTGGAGATGAGGTAGGAGGTAGGACTGAGATTGTTCACACTCATACTTTTAATGCCCCTGAAGATGCAGGAACAGCTGAAAAGGGAAAGGACGGCCAGAAGCTGGTGGGTGAGTCTCGTAGAAACCTTCTTTGCACTCTTGCCCCAAGAACTGAGGCGGTAAAGGACCTGCATACATATACACACAGGAGTATGTTTACAAATATAAACATACACACACGTAGACATAAACACATGCACACACCCAGCTACATATATACACACACGTGTGCATATGCATAATCACACCTATGTATTCATACAGACACATGCAGAAGCATCTATGCGCACACAGAGACACAGTTCTCTTGAAACTGTCAGCATCCTTCTGGCTCTGTGGAGGGCCACAGCAGTGTGCAGGTTCCTAAGTCACTGCTGCACTGCAAAGTGGCTGTGGCTGTAGAGCTGGACAACGTGGAAGTCACGTTGCAGGAAATCAGCCTAAGCATCTTAACAACGATAGGGTGTCAGTAGGAAGGAGTTGTCAACTTCAGATTTCCCCACCTTGGTGATCAGGTCTTGGGTCTCCTTGTCCCTCAGTTTCCTCTACAAGCAGCTCGCTGTGCAGAAGGGATCTGTGTTAGCCACTGTGACTCACTTTACCTTTAGCTGCAGTGCCTGTGAGTACGGCTCCTAGATTTAGACTCAGAGACTGTCTGGGAAGGCAGCCAGGGTGCATTTTCAAGGTGCCAGTAAGTCTGGGCTGTGTAGGCAGGGAGGAGCCAGATGTATCCAAAAGATACTTTTAAAAACGAAGAAAGGTGAATTTAATCTGGGGTCCCAGACATATATGCTATCATTTTATTCCCTGTTCGTTGTCTCTTCTTTTTTCTTGCGCGTAAGGCCCCGAGATAAATTTTTGAAAAACTTCTTTTGTGCTACAAAGATTTTCATGTTGGTGTTGGATTTCCCTGTGGCCTCCAATGCCTGCTGTTCAGTTAAAAGATGACAGCAAAGGTGCTGGCTGCTGTAGCCTCACAGAGCAGGGGTCTACACAACGTGAGTTCACCGGGTGGTGGAGCTGGGCCTAGCACTGCAGACTAAGGAGGGATCTGTTCAGTTCTTCCTGGCAGCTGGCTCCAGAGGCCTGATGCACATTGCCTGGAGGCTGGGAAGTGCTTTGTTCAAGAAAAGAGAAGGAAAGAAAAGGAAAGGGGAGGAGAGGGGAAGGAAAGGGAGGAAAAAATTTTTGGAGTTGATTCCTTTAAACTAGAAATAGAAATTCTAAAGGGAACAGACATGGTATGGCTCAGTATATTTCACCTCGGGAAAGAGTTGACTGGGGAGATCCACATATAAACAAGAAGTAGCTCCAGGGGCATCATTTGAAAGCAAATGGAACTGAGTAATGAATTCTGCCATCAGATCCCTGGGGGTACCTGGTGGAAAACTAAAACAAGCACTGTGCTTTTGGCTATGGCTGTTGACACACAGATGTTTTCTCTCTCTTGTTTCTACCCTTGATGTGTTACAATTAAGAATCAGAATTAATTGCACAGTATCAATCTTTTAGCAGCCTATTTGAACATTTTGGAAACCTTCAAACCACAGACACATGGGAGACTGAGTGTTGGTGGTGAAAGAGATATTATTCTGCTATACTCAGCCCACCCCTCCTTGTTACATGGTTGAGGAAGTGAGACCTAGAGAGGTGAAATGACTTGCTCAGGTCCCACAGCAGCTGCCCATAGAAACTGACCTCAACCTCTTGGATCTAAGCCTAACCATCATGGAGTAGTGGTTGAGGCAACAATGCCAATGTTTATTAAGCTCTTATTATATGCCAGGCTTTGTTCTGTGTGCTTTACAATGATTGCACCATTTAATTCCATACCAATCCCATGAGATAGGTACTATTATTCTCCAAATTTTACCAAGGTGGAAGGAAACTGAGTCATAGAGAATATATATATAAAATCTCACACTTGCCAGGCAGGTACTATGTTGCTGAGCAGTATCCCGGCCTGGGCTGACTGTATATTAAAGGCCAGCTTATCTTTTTGATGTCAAAGTTGTATTTGAAATAAAAGGAAAGCACTTGGGAAAGTATAAAGCACTTGGGAAAGTGTAAAGCATTATTAGAAACTAAAACATTAATACAGCTTCTTTTTCTCTTGGTAGATATTTTAAGATTTAGAAACGCTTCATTCTCAGCCCCCTCCCTCTCCTTCTCTGTGCCGAATTCCTCCTTGGCTGGTGGGAGTGTGGCCAGATGCGCTGTTGGAGTGTTCCCTCTGGACACTGTCACTGCTGTGTGTCTGTGAGTATGACCATCTGAGGCACTCAGCTAGGATCTCGGCTGTTTCTTCTTTATCATCTTCCCCTCGGCGACCACACTGTGCCATTTTGTTTTATTTACTGAACAATGTCAAGCCGATGATGCTTCTTTGCTGGGCATTATGGTCTTAATATCTGTGGACCTTCAAATGCTTGTATTGAAACTTAGGCCCCTCTTATTCCGAACTAGGAGGTGGTGTCCTTCGGGGCGATAAGAGCCCTCAAGAATGGGATCAGTGTTCTTATAAAGGAGATCCCAGAGACCTCCTCAGCCCACTCCACTACATGAGGTCAGTAAGGGGGTGCCAGGAACCAGGAAGCGGGCCCTTACCAGACCCTGTGTCTTCTGGGGCCTTGGTCCTGGACTTTCCAGCCTCTGAAACATTTAGAAATCAAGTTTTGTTGTTCACAAGTCACTTGGCCTATGGCACTGTGTGCAGGAGCTTGAGGTCACTAAGACACAGGGAGGTCACTCTGGACCTTAAAACACCTGGAAGCGTCGCAGGGGGAGCTGACCACACCCAAACACGAGGCGTCAGGACCACTGAGATACACGTCTTGGCCTCGCTGCTATGTGACATCAAAGAAGAATTTCTTTGCAGGAGACAATGCCTCTCCCACTTTACAATCTTGTCCTTTGCTTCTTGTTCGCAATTTGGGCCACTCCTTAGGACATGTTTGCTAGAAGTAGAATTGCTGGCCCGTAATGGTGGAATCATTTGATGTTTTCCTGAACATTTCATTCCTACTGCGCAGCAGAAGCCACATGGGCTTCGTCACCTTCCCACCAGTATCAAGGCCACTGTTATAAAACTGGCACCAATTTGCTGGGTGAATATATTGGTTTAAATTACATTTTTAGAAAAGCTGGCAAGGAGAGTTTTTCTTTAAGTTTATCTCTCACTTGTGTTTTTCTGCTGTGAATAACTTTTATATTTCTCACCCGTTTTCCCAAGTATGTTAACTATGTCCTTATTGACTTTTTTTGGTACCAGGAATTGAACTCAGGACCTTGCATTTGCCAGGTAGATGTTTTGCCACTGAGCTATATCCCTGGCCCTTTTTTTTTCTTAAAATAAAAAAAGTCCCTTTTTTCTTATTTTTTAAAAAATTTTTAAAATTTAATTTTATTTTTAAAAATTTTTTTATTATTTTGAAAGTAGTAAAATACAACAGAACAAGATGGAATAAACCCACTGAGCTACATCCCTGGCCCTTTTTTTTTCTTAAAATAAGAAAAAGTCCCTTTTTTCTTATTTTTAAAAATTTTTAAAATTTAATTTTGTTTTTTAAAAAATTTTTGTTATTTTGAAGGTAGTAAAATACAACAGAACAAGATGGAATAAAGCCAACTGAGACAGTGTAATGAAATTGGTACAGAACTTCACAGCAGGTTACCGGGATAACAGTAATAGGTACCATAGTATATCTTGTTATCTTCACAATAGTTGTTCTTTCAATCAGGTATAGTAACATTAAAGGAAATACAAAACATTATAGAACTTATCAAAACAAAATACTGAATCAGGACAAAGCAAAACAGTGGTAAAAATATTTGCCTTTAAAGAGATGATAGAAGGAAATCCCCCTTATTTGCTATATTACATATGGTCAACCTCCCAAGAGATGCTCAGATATCTGGCTCCCACTTGTTAACGGGAGTGGGGGTTGGGAGGGTTGCGGGGGGATGTTTGATTCTCAGCCCGAGCACTGGTAGGCTCACAGCCTCATACCAGGGAGGCGAGCTGGTTGCTTGGGTTCCCAGTTTCCTGAGTTCCAACATGGCGTGGATCTCAGGAGACGCTGCTGGTTCTTGCCCTGAGGTGGCAGCGGCTTGCCAGGCCACAGCCACTTACCAGGGCAGTGAGCTGGTTGTTGGTTTCCCAGAGCCCTAAGTTCCAACATGGCAATTAATGTTTTTAAAAGTATATTAATTTTCAGTCACCATTGCTTCCTTGGCATTAAGGAATTACTTGAAATTCATTCATATTTTCCTGTGTGAATTTTACAATTGTTTTTGTTCTTAAACTGTCATTTTGCTCTATTAAAATTGCTAAATATTTACTATATAGTCAATGGTAGCCAGGCAGGGTTGCTGAGACAGGAGATTCACAAGTTCACAAGTTCAAACCCAGCTTGAGCAACTTAGCAAAAACTTGTCTCAAGATAAAAAGTAAAGTAAAATAAAATAAAAAAGGGCTGAGGATGTAGCTAGCTAGTGCAAAGGTCCTGGGTTCAATGCCCAGAGTTCCCTACCTCCATCTTGTAAAGTCAGCAGTTTTGCTTTCCATGAACCTGTTTTCTCTACATCTTATTTTGGTGGCAATGTGAGGAAAGCTTGGCTGTGTGTCTTCTCACACAGGTTCATCACCTTGCTGGGTCTTGCTCTCCCTCTCGCTGGAACGGTCTGCACAGCTGCCCGGGACCTCAGGACATCATCTGCAGCAGGCAGGGCCCCCTGCACTAATTACGGGAGTCTGCCTTTGAGAGAGCTGGAGAGCGATGGGCCCAGAAGCACGGCGTGTGGGCCAGCTTGCCAGGCCTCTCTCTCCCTGGCTGGACCTGTGAGCAGAAGAAAAAGTAAGCATTTCATTGCAGCAGGACCACCCAGGAGAGGTGACTTAGACGAACGTGTGGCTGGAAAATAATTCAGCAGTGCTGGGTTCTAGCGAGCATGGAGCGGCTTCTAAATGTCAGTGTGGAGGTTGGATCTCTGCTCCTTACAATTTAGCCTTTGTTTACTGTCGGAGTGGTCAGGCAAGGCAAGGCCACCAAAAATGCTCCTTTATTTATTGGGCACAATTCTCCAGTGTGTGTTTTTGCTATCAAAGACGGGGTCAGATCAGAGCTCAGGGGCTCACTGTAGTAATTCCCTCGTGAACAATTCCATGAGTGCAACATCTATTTTCAGTGTCATAGATACTGAAGCTCACAGAAGCTTTTAACACCACTAAGGTAAATGCTTTGCATATAAACCAGTGGGGGTTTGAGAGTGTGCAACACAAATTAATGAATATGGCTGAGCCAGAAAGAGATAACTACGTAGTGAGAGGCTAGATTCAATGGGTTCCATTGTGTTGGGTTTCAGAAAAACATCAAATGCATTATCTTTGTTCCTATTTGTCTACATGGATGTGAAAAGTATATATATATATATGCACACGTGCACATATACATAGGTGTATGTATACACACACGTGTACACACCTAAATAGGACACACACACATATACACATACACCTTACATGAGAATTGCCTGGTCATGCAAATACCTTTAGAACATGTGGAATAATTATTTGCACATCCCCTTTAGGGCTACCCTATTGTCCTTCCTCATTCCAGTGAAGGAGATTAAACACTAAAGGCAAATGTTTCAGTGAATGAACCAGAAGAATATGAAGCTGGGATAAGGTGGACTCAGGGACGATGACTAACACAAAGGCACGACAACTACTTTGTTAGTTCCTCTTTGAGTTTTTGGCAAAACTAACAGGTAGAGGACAGTTATGGTGGCCTTGCCCTGGGTGACCTCTCTCTGCCCTGGCTGCCCTGTGGACAGGTCCGTGGTGATGTTGTGGGTGGCACACATGCCTAGCAACCTTCAGGCAACCTACCTCAGTTGCTAACCCTGACTGACCTTGATCAAACTGCTTGACCTTGATACTTGCGGGCCCTGGTTTACACAAATATAAAATAGAGGCACATGTTTGTGGCAGGAATAAAATGAGACAGTGTGGAGTCACATCCTCCTAGGTTCATTCCTCTTTTCTTCATTCTCTTCAGTTTAGGCAGGAAAGGAGGAAAAAGGTAGACCTTTCATCTGCTGAGACTTCTTGCATGGGCTACAGAGCTCCTTGGGTAAGCAGCAGGGTCAGCAGGATTCAGGGGCTTCTAATGCTCAGACTGACAGGCAGGTGTCCCCGTTCCTTTCTTTAGCGCTAGGCTTAATTTGAGACCAGATCACAGGGTGTGGAGCACACACCTGGCGTGGTGTCACACATCCACCGCAGACACTCAGGTTCTTCACTCAAACTGAAGTTCCTATGGTCAGATCACTGAGGTTACGTTTGCTTTCCGAGTAATTACTCTAACTGTGGCCTCAGAATTGGGGGTGCAGTGGGGAATCCTCTCTGTTCTGGTTCTAAAGCAAGTGGTTAAAAACTCACTTGCCGAGGTTCAGCAATTTTCCTCCCACTTTTCCAGTCAGCAGCAAGTCAAATCAACCTAAGACCACCATGTCTTCTGGAAGTTTAGAGCCAAATTGGGAATTTGGGATTCCTGATTCTTTATCCTCCAAATTAACATTACATTTACTTTGAATGGTTTCCTGTTACATGTGCCTTTCTTTTGCTGTTTAGATGAGCCAGACATGAGTGAGCAAGCAAGCTATGAGGATGTTTCCATGAAATTAATAACTATGGATTTCAGCTGCTGGAAGTCAGGATTTTTTTACTTCATGGGCCATTGCTTAAAGTGGGCTCACTGTGATAACAAGAGAATCCAAAGAGGCTGCCAGGCTTTTTAAAGAACCTTCACACCCAGCAGATCCCAAGCTTTGGCATGTAGCAGAATCCTGGGCAGGCATGGCATAGCACAGATCTCTGGGCCCCAGCCCCAAAGATTCTGACCTAGTGGGTATGCTGAAGCCTGGAATGAGCATTTCTAACAAGTTTTCTGTGATGCTAAAGCGGCTGGCACAGGAGCCTGCACTTTGAGAACCAGTGACCACATGCACTATTTCAGTCAGCCCGTCCTGTGGCCCTCCCTTATGGTTTATAATACTTTCCATTTACAAATGAGCCAGATGAGACTCAGAAAGACCATCTTTTCTATAGATCAGTTATTTTCAGACAATTTATAAACCATTATTGCTTACATTCACCCACTGGTACAATTGCCAATGCAGGGATTGAGCTGGACATTTAATGTCATTCTAGAGTCTTCCCAACAACCCTGCCAAAAACTACCTCCATCCTAAAAGTGATAGAACTGAAGCGCAGGGAAGTTAAGGAGCTTGGCTGAATCTGGCAGAGGTGCAGTTGTGCATATTTCCATGAGTGCATGGAGCTTCTTAGGAAATGGGAAAATTCAGGTGACATCAAGTGCAGGACTGCTGTCTGTGTGGCATTCATTCCTGGGGACTTTTTGAAGTGAAAAGTCCTGGTGCTTTTTCTAAGTGAAAGGGCAAGTGCTAGAGCTCCAGACAGAGGCACTTTCACAGGGAATGACCTAAATGGAAACCTTAGAATCACTGCCAGAACTTAAAACGCTAGGTGATTAAATCCTTCCCTTTAAGAAATTGATTTGGATTTCCAGACCTTGGCTTTCAGTCAGCTCTCATATGTGAATAAATTTTAATTCTGCAAGGACACATGGATGTCTATAGTATTTAAGGCATTCAGCTCTTAAGCTCTGTTCAGGAGAAAACACAAGCCTCTCAAAGTCCCCTTGAGCTTTAGAGGCTTCTGTTAAAAAATTCCAGGCACTCTATTGGCTCTTGGGACAGGTCAAGTTAAATTTAAATAAAAATAAATTAGACAAACCAAGGAGGAAGGATTAAACAGTCTTAAAATAGTAAGGGTTAAAATAGTGCTAATGGAAGCCGAGATCCTGTGAGTGCTAACTCTGGGTTGTGTCTTTTCAGAATGATATACATGTCTTGCCTCATCTTTTCTTCATGGAAGTCTTGTGATTATAAAAATGATTCCTGTTTTGTGGATGTAGATACTTTGGAACAGAGAAGTTAATTCACTTGCCAAAGGTCACAGAGCTAATGAAAGTTAGATTCAGAGCAAGGAGTAATTCTAAAGCCAGCAATTTAGTTACCAGGTGAACCCCCTCCTGGTTTGTTTTTGTTTGTTTGTTTGTTTGTTTTGTTTTTTGAGATTAGGCTCCTGCTATGTAGTTCAGGCTAGTCTTGAACTCACTGTGTAGTGCGGGCTGGCCTCAAACTGCTTCAGCCTCCTGAGTACTTTACACGTTTGGCTTCCCCTCCTGTTTTTGTGCCTATGCCCTGGCCAATTGGAGATATTTGTAAAGTGGGAGAATCCTTAGGAGAACCCTGGATGCCATTTCAAGTGAAATGCTGGCTCTGTGAATCAGCACTGTCTTACTTTTCTCTTTGTTGAGCTAAAATACTCGACACCCAAAGGAGGAAAGGTTGATTTGGCTCACAGTTTGTAGAGGTTTCAGTTCACAGTCAGCTGGCTCCAAGGCAGGGTGACATTGCAGAGGAGAAATATTCCGCAACAAGCAGGCAGGCAAGGGCAGGCAAGGGCCTTAGCAGCTTCTTTCCAACCCTTTTGTGCTCCATCTATGCTACTGGGATTAGGGCAGTGCCAAAGCAGTGGACTGATTTAGTAGTCACACGCTCTTAATCCTAGCATTACACTTGTTAGATCCAACCACTTTTGAAAAACCCCACCTATGAATGCACGAGGCTTTGGGAGGACATCTAGACACAAGCCATAACACATGGCTTCTAACTCAAGTCTATCCTCCTTCTCAAAGCCTTTTGGAAAGCAGCCCTACGTAGTGGTCAAGGTTGGCATCTGGGGACCTGAGCTTGGGCAGCACATTCTGCACAAGGCATTGTGGGGCACCAAGCTCAGGTCGGGTCTGTTAGAGAAAGTCAAGGTTCAAAGTGGAGGGAGATTAAGTGCAACAGCCCCCATGCTGGTCACGTGAGGACCACGGATATCTGAGTCAATCAGTCAGATTTGGAGTGAGAGATTTAGGTGAGTGTCAGGTTCTCTCTGTGTGTGTTTCCACTCTTTTTTGGGGGTGGCGTGTGGTTTGCTGGCCTTCGAAGTGGATAGTAATGCCTCTGCTCTTGCCCAGGTTTTCTAGGAGCCATGGATCGTGCTCTGCAGTGTTTTTCGTGGCAGAGGACTGTGCCGGCCATCTGGACTGCAAAGATGCCAGGAGGCACCTGCCCTGCACTGAATGGCATCCGGGTCTTGAGCCTCCTCTGGATCATCTCAGGGCACACCAGCCAGATGACGGCATGGCTGTCTTTGGGTATGGGAACTGGCATCCCTTCACTCTGGGCGCCATTGGGAAGGAGAGACCCCTCAGTGTGCAGACCACCTTGGGCCATGGGACAGGAGGCTGACAACTTCCCTGCGCACAGCTTCCTTCTGTTTTAGAATCTAGAAATAAAGTTGACACAGAGGGATTCCTGAGTACTGTATGCTCACTAGTCAGAGACTTGTGTTCCCTCTTGTCCTGACTAGTGAACCCCGGGAAGTAAAGTTTTTTTCTACCTGCAAAACAGGCAAGTGGTAAATCAGCATTTGTTTACCACCTCCTGTTGCACACTCTTGACTCTCCCTATCTATGACCGTGGCACTTTCTCACCAGAGGACCATGAGTGAGCAGAACAAAGGGAGGGGCCAGTGTAGGGCAGCTTGAAGCAGCCTTATCTAGGGGATATGCACCGATCCAAGGGCTGCATCCACCATGAGAGCAGAAGGAGCTTGAGGCTTGGGTGGCAGTTAGGGGCCTCTGTCACCACATTTATTCCCAATCTAAATTCTCTATTAAGTGAATGACAGTGACTCTTAAAGCCCTCTTAGTGCAAAGCCCTCTCTTCTGCAAAGAGAGATCACATGATTTTCTTCCATTAAGTAAATTAAAAAATTGTTTTTTATGTTTATTACAGATAATGTGCTTGAATGGAAAACCAGAGTGCCTAAAAACCCACTATACCTTTATTCTCAGAGTGGCCCATTCTATCTTGGGGTTGATACCTTTTTCCTGATCAGGTAATAAGATTACTGTGTTCTCTTCTGTTGTGTTAGTTCTGGGAGTTGGGTATGTAGAGAAGTGGGTACAAGGCCATGAAATTCCAAAGTGCTTGAGCCAGCAAGTTAGGCAGAACTAGCTTCCAAACTGGGCCAAGCAATAGTAAGGGGTCTCTAATCCCACCCATCTTCTGCAACTCCTACTTCCCTAACATCCTGCTGCCTCACACCCTCTTCTCCTCCAGGTTTTTTCTCAAATGTCACCTTTGCAATGGGGCATTTCTGCCTCCACCACTATAAAATGAACCCACCTAGCATTCTTTATCTCACTTTTTTCTTGATTTATTTATTTTTCTTTTTATCTACCATGCTGTAGATGCCACTTTTGTTTGATTGATTGTCTTTCCATCTACCATCTCTACTGGAATGTAAGGAATGTTTCTGTTCTGTGTACTGCAGTGTCTCCAGGGCCCAACGCAGTGCTCCATAGAGTAATCCAAAGATCACTGCTCAATACACTATTGTCAAAATGGATAATTTCTTCACATTTTATCTCAGGATTCTGGGGTGATAGTTTCTTATACTATAGAACAAGGAGAGTACAGAATGAGCTGGGCCCTGCCCATAAGGGCAGTAGCTCCTGCTAGGAGATGGCCAAGTGACAAAAAAGAGCAGTCCAGATAGGCTAGGGTCAGTGCACCGTGCAGCAAACCCAGCAGTGATACTTACTGGGGGCCAGGTTTCCAAGAGGACACAGCTGGGTCTCTCTGGGCTGGTGTTAGAGCAGCTACAGGGTCCCTGGAGGGTGGGGAGCTCTGACCGTGAGACAGAAGAGATCAGAACTCTGTTTCCTGTGAAGGGTCCTGGCAAAACCAGGTTAAAAAAGATGTCCTATGCTGAGCTGGGTCTGCTTGGCAGAGTTCCAAGTCCTGGAAAGGAGGCTGGGAAGGACAAATCAGAATTTTTGGAACCAAACCCCAAACTCAGCCTGGAGACTAGGAAAGCTGCCAGGAATAGGGAAAGATGAAGGGAAAGAAAAGCCACTGATCATCCTCGGGTTATACTGGGAGTCTGAGATGGCAGAGGAGCCACTAGACAGCCCCAAGATATGTAAAACACAGGTTAAGGCTGCTGAAATACCAACATCCAGGAATGCTGCAAATGCATGGAGACTACGTCCTTCTCACCAGGACTAGGCAGGCCAGCAAGGGCTGTGCCTTTCCTCAGCGGTTCTCCGTCTGTACCCACTGGGGACTCGTTAGCAATGCACATTTCCAGACACCCCTTCCCACTGAGTCAGACTCTGGGGGCGGGACCAGCAGTCTGGGCTGTCCCAAGCCCCCCAGATGATCTTCATGCCCACTAAGGTCTGAGAAGCATCGTGTGGGCCCAGGTGGGAGGAGCTGAAGATGGTATGACAGGGGTAGCCAGGCAGATGCTGCTGCCAGTCTAGAGGTAGAGAAAGACACTGCTTTCTCCCTGTTGGTTTCCATTTCTCTCACCGCTCTCTGTGACTCTTTTTCCTTTAGTTTTTATTCTATTACTTTAAAAGGTACCCATATTCTTTTATTTAAAATTTTTTTTGAACAATGCAACAATATCATTCCACTCTCGCAGATAAGAAATTCAATGTTCAGAGATGAAATGGTTTGTCCAAGTCTACATATACAGCTATTATGGTTAAAACCAGAATTTAAGAAGACAGTTTGGGTATCCCTCATCCAAATCCGAAAACTTTTGAGCACCAACATGACACCACAAAGAAAAACTCCACTCCCAGTCTTGTGTGATAGGTCACAGACAAAATGCAGGAACATCAAAAGTACTGTATAAAATTATCCTTAACCTAAGTGGATGAGATAATGTGAAATATAAATGAGTTTTGGGTTTATTTAAACAGTCTCACCAACCAGATATCTCACTATGGATATATATATATATATATATATATATATATATATATATATATATATATATTATATGTTATATATATTCCAAAATTTAAAAACAAGAATTTCAGAGAAACAATATTCAACCTGTAGTTCATTTCACAAGAAAACCATTTCTTAATCAGGATGTCACTCATATAACAAGGTGGGATCAAAGACTTCTTTTCTTGCAGTACTGAGGATTGAACTCAGTGGCTCATGTGTGGTAGGCAGATGCTCTACCACTGAGGTACATCTCTCGCTCTTTTTATTTATTTTCAGATACAGTCTTGCTAAGTTGTCCAGGTTAGCTCTGAACTTGTAATCTTCCTTCCTCAGCCTCCTGAGTAGCTGGTATAACAGGCATGTGCCATCATTCCTGGTGAGACCAAGGACTTCTGATGATCTTTGAGAACAACTGGTGAAGTTGGGCATAGTGGCACATGCCTGTAATCCCAGCATGCAGGAGGCTGAGGCAGGAGGATTGTTGCAAATTTGAGACCAGCCTGGGCTACAAAATGAGCTCAAGGCCAGCCTTTCAGTCTCAAAAAGAAAAAAAAGAAAAAGAAAAAAAAGAAAAAGAAAAAAAAAAGAAAGAAAGAAAAGAAAAAGAATAACTGGTAGTGACTATTTCAGAATTCTTCCCTCCCTCTTGGGCTGACTTCACACCTCTCCACTGCATGGTTGTCTCTTCAGGACACTGGGCTGTAGCCACCTGTAACCAGCTATTTTGCTCATGACCTGTTTTCCCACGGTCTTCTCAGGCCTTCTTCTAATGAGCTGGCTGGGCGGTGTAGGTTCCCACACAGAGTGGGACTCAGGTTTTGCTTAGCAACCAGGCTGGTGGGGGGAGGGGGTTCTAGTCATGCAGAAAAAACAGGACGGCCCTGATTCATCCTTTCCTGAAATGAAGGGAGGCCGGAAACAGAACTGGCTGCTCTATTTCACCTCTCAGCAGTCTCTTTTAGATGTCTGTAAATTTTGTTCCTATTTCAATGACTTCAACTTGCTGCTTTTCAAAAGAAAATTTAACTGGAAGAGAATAGAGACACTCCAAACTTCCAGAATCCTGTCCAAGTCAGGCCCAAGACACATGGCCCTGTGTTGCAGTAGGAAACACATGCGCTCCTTGGAGAATCACCCGCAAAGCTGACTGGGATGAACGTCAAGAAGTTGGGAAACTCACAGATAGGCTTTCCTCCAAGTTACAATGCAAAAGCTGCAATTTTGGTTCCTTCAGCTGAGCATTCTGGGTCATGAATGTGCCATCAGAGTGTATTGGTTAAGAAATCTGACTATCATCTTGGGAAGGCACTTGGATAATCTCTGAGTCTTACTTTCTTGCATTGTTGGCCAGAGACGTCTGCCTACCTCTAGGAACTCAAACAAAATCTCATTTTCCTGGCTGTGTTACCAGCCAGGTACCTCAAACTGTAACTATGACCAGTTCTGACCAGCAAGTACCTCAAACTGCAACTATGCAAATTTCTTTAAACCCTTATTCTAAGAGCTGTAAGGATGTCACTGTCAGGCTGCAGTATTGAATTGTTGGGTTGAGACTGTCCAGAATGCTCTTGTCCTTTGCTGTGGTCACTGATGGCCTTTTGGATAAGGTTGCTCCATCAATGCAGGTCCCATAGTGAGGAAGATACCAAGCAACTGGCCATGAGTATGTTACATGCACAAGAAGGGACAAAGAGAGAGATGGGGGGTTAGGGACAGGGAGGTGGAGGAGAGCTTGCTGCTATGACTTGGAGATGTTTTATTACTGTGGCATCAGTTAGTCTATCCTGATTGAGACAGCCTAATCAATTAAGTAGTGAACTGTATTATTACTAAGTAATTCTTTTTTCTGTCTTAGTGGTTGGTTAAGTGCAAGGTCATTTCTAAAGATGCATCAGAATTCAGACAAAGGAATAACCCTTAAGGTCATATTCAGATACTTTTTCAATCGTCTTATAAGGTAGGTTTATTTATATAATATCTTGATTCATTGTTGCTGTGCAATAATTTATTTTTTTCTGCGTTTCACCTACTTTTTGAAAGAATTTCCTAAGACAAATATATTGAGAAAGATGATGTTTTTCTTCAAAAACATTTGCCTTTTGCTGTTTGACTATGGCTTCAATTCCAATACAACAAATGGCATGAAAGTTGCTATGTTCCACTGGCAAAAACTATCTTTCAGCAGATAGGAAACAGATTTCAGTAAATATACTGAACCATTGCATTCTATAGGAAAATTAGTATGGTTGCAAGTTAGTAGATATCAGACCTTCTAAAGTAGAGTGTGAATGGAGAAGATAAAATGTGACCAGGAAAGGAGCTGGGTGAATCTCGGGACGATGGTCATTCTGCTGAGGGGGAGGCAGAAATGCCAGTGTCCCTTGGGAATGTGTGGTTGGGTGAAGCAGAAGAAATTTCAATACAGGCCCAGACTACAAGAATCCACGACGGCAGAATGGCAGTGGTATGATGGGACAGTCATAGTTAAAGGAGAAAGGGAAACTTCAGTCCCTTCGTATATACATTTTCTCAGTCATGATGACTGCTGGGCTTGAACCTAGCTCTCATTACTCCTGTTGCAAACCCATCTTGGAACACTGCGCTGTCACAAAATAGCTGAAACTGTCAGGGCTCATAAAATGCAGAGGGCAAGAGCAAACTCGAGAGTTCCACTGAGCCTGTTCTCTGGGTCAATTCTGTACCAGCTGTGTGACTTTCCATGTTTCGGAATTTCTGTCCTTGAGTTTTCTCATCTCTAAAATGGGGGGAAATAATGGCATTTACTTCATAGCCCTCGTCAGAACTGAAGGTGATAATGCAGGTAAAGAATTTAGAAAAGTGTCTGATGGATATTGTCCTTCATAAATACAAGCTTTTGTTTTACTGTTACTGTTACTTCCCTTTACTTTTTCCTTCAGGTAGGATGAGGATGAGAGTGCAGCAAGAAATAGACCTTTACTGACTTCTTGTCACCATGATCTTTCCTTCCAAGTGCTATCAAGTCCAGCCCTTCTCCTGGGAAGGACAGTACGCCCCCTCTCCCTTATCATTTGCATGTGACACCGGGGTTAAGCAGCTGTCCTGTGCTAAGGTTCTCAGGAGGACAGGGACTAGTTCAGGGTGGGGTGAGGCACCCTCAGGCTCGGCAGTCAGGCACGGGGAGGCAGTGGCGAGGGCAGGAGGAGCTCCAAGTAGAAGCCAGCTCTGGAAGGCTGTGGGGCAAGATGAGGTGCGTCGCTCTATGGGGAAATGATCACAGTATCCAGGCAGGACAGCAGGGTCACACTGGGGATTGGCAGTGGGGACGAGGATGGGGGAAGTCAAAGGCACGGAAATCTTCAGCTGGAGCAACATGGCGGATGATGGTGGTACTGTGGAGGCGGAGATCTCTGGAAAGGCTTGGAGTGAGAGGTAGGAAGGGAATCAGTGTGACCCGGGCCAAAGCTTTGTGGAAACTGGAGAGGAGAGACAGCAGTGCACACGCGGTTCCAACTCACTGGCCCTGAACGGTGTGGGACACGGCAGCACAGCCTGGCCCTTTGGCTGCTCTCATTTGTGCAGATAGGACTCGTTGCTCCTCCTGTTGAAAGAAGAAAAAGAATGTCCTGAGCAAGAAATGCTTGCGGGGGGGGAGAGAACAGTCCATGCAGGGGGAGTGAAGTCTTGAGGAAGCTGAGGTTGCTGGGTTTGGAGGCAGTCCAAGAGCCCAAAGCGCAGTGAGCGGTGTGGAGAGCGGGAAGGTGCAAAGGCAGAGAGGGGCGAGGGCAGGTTGCATGGGCCTCTGGGCTGCTGGGAGAGCTCTCTGTGCCATTCTGAGACAGAAGCCTTTGGAAGGTCTCACTGTGGTCAGATTTATACTTTGCCAGAGTCACTCTACCCACAGGGCGGTAGGCAGGCTCTGAGGGACAGGGGTAGAAGGTAGGAGACCAGTCGGGAGCTATTGCACATTATCAGAAAATTAAAAAGCACAGCGTCTAGGAGTGATTCAGAATAGAGATGATTTAATGGGAGACATAGACAGAGCCATGAAACTGCATGATTGCTCCAACAAGGAGCCACATGAAGAATTTGTCTTTCTTATAGCTTGTGATAAAGATAGATAACCATAGTAGAAATTTAAAACTGAAATAAAGTGTCTTCTTCCAGTCTCACCTCTCATAGGACACTTTTGTTAAGTTTCCTGTGAATTCATACAGATGAGGTTATAAGCACTGTTCCTGCCCCCACAAATAGGGTTGTACTACATTCTACAATATTTTGTGTGTTTTCACTTAGTGACAAGATGTTGGCATATTCTCTGTCTGCCTGCAAGGACCACCTGCAAGGACTGGTGTTAAAGGCTGTTTGTATGGTGCTGTGAGCCGTTATATATTCAAGCTGTCCCCATCAGGGAGTTTCCAAGTGTTTTGCTTTCTTAGACAAGAAGACTGTGCATATACATGTTTGCGCACTTGGATAGATGTGTTAGTGACAAAATCCCTATAAGTGGAGGTGGTAGTTTGGTGCACATAACATTTTGATGGATGTTTTCCAATTTACTGTCCTGCCTACCAAATATGAGGATGCCTGCTTCTCATAACTGCATAACTCTGGCTAGCATCCTTCTCTCTCTCTCTCTCTCTCTCTCGCTCTCGCTCTCACTCTCTCGCTCTGTGTGTGTGTGTGTGTGTGTGTGTGTGTGTGTGTTTGTGTTCCACAGGGCTGAGATCAAACCCAGGGTCTCACACATTTTACTTTTTTTTTTTAATCGGTACCAGGGACTGAACTCACAATCACGTGCTTGCAAGGCAGGCACTTATGCCGCTGAGCTAAATCCCCAGCCCAGTCTCACACATTTTAGACATGAGAGCTATCACTGAGCTACATGCACTCCTATATTCCTAGTCCCAGGATCCCACTCTAAAAACTTTCTTTGACTTTAATTCGCCTGGAAGCTTGGAAAAAAATACAGCGCTCTTCCATTTCTTTTTTCTTTTTTTATTTTAAAGAGAATAAAATCAAGCGAAATAAAAACAGAATAAAGTCAATCAAAACAAACCAGTGTAACTGATACAGGACTTCAAAACAATAGGAAATCAACAATGGTTACTACAATGTCTCTTTTTATCTTCAAAATAGGTGCAGATACCTTCAGACATAGTAAAAATCAGAATAGAACAGAATGGAACCAATAAAAACAAAACAATGAATGCAATAAAGGGCTTCAAAACAAGACAATAGTAAATCCAAAATTGCTACCATAATATATCTTTCTATCCTTGAAATAGCTGCCCATGCCATTGGATATAACAAAAGCAAACAAAACAAAACAGAATAAAATAAATAAAAGCAATGAAAATGATACAGGACTTCAAAAAGAGATAATAGGAATTAACAAGGCTACCACCTTTAGAAGAAGATCCCCATAGGTGCCACACTGAGTATAGTTAGCCTCTGAATAGATGATCAGACCACTGGCCTGCACAAGCAGTGAAACACCAAACACCATAAGCATCGAATTGCGTTTCTCCTCAATAGCCATCATCTCAGCCTGGGTTTCTCCAGATCAGCCGGATGCTTACACAGGTGGACGTTGGGGGTTGGCTCTTTTTGTTTGCCAGTCCATACACTGGGAGGGGCTGGGGTCTGGCTGTCCTCCGGGCGGGCTGTGAATGGCGCTGATTTGCAGGGAGGGCTTGCTTCTTGGTGACTTTTTATTCTCTTCCCCTGCAGTCCGTGAATCTGCACTTTCATTTCTATGGTGCTACAGATGTTTCAAAGGTTGTCTTTCATCTCATTGGATTCTCAAAATATCTCAGGAGAAGAAACTCCACCACTCCCATTTTTTGGCAGTGCCAGCAATCAAACCCTGGGTCTCCTGCATGTTAGGCAAGTGCAGTGTCACCACAACCCACTTTTTAGGGAAGAGGGAAAAGGAGAAGGCTCATGGTTTCAGGCTGTGTGAAAAATTTAGGCAAAACTAGATTTCACTTTCTATTTTTTTTCCCCTGAAGCCTTGCCACTCAAGGAGTGCCCCTCCCAGCAGCTTTGGCCCCACTGGGGCTCACAGATACAGAGCTTTTATTTAATAAGCACCCTCACAGGGGTGCACAACAGTTAGGAGCACAGCTGTGGGGCATGAGGTCGCTACCTCCTGATGGTGTCTGTCCCAAGCTGCTCTGGTGGGGATCAGGGCTGACTTCTCCCTGGGGAGAAGGATGTCCAAGGAGGTGGCGCCAAAGCCTGCAGGAGTAACCACGAGGTCAGTGGCCAGCCAGGCAGACCCAGACCCAGGGAGGCACCTGTCACCTAAGCAAACAGACAAGTGAGCTAATCTGGAAAAGTGCTTTTTTTTTTTTGAGACATGATTTCACTATTCAGTTCAGGTTGGCCTTGGGCTCACTTTGTAGCCCATGCTGGCCTCAAACTAACAGATATTCTCCTGCCTCAGCCTTCTGAGTGCCAGGATTACAGACATGTGCCACCATGCCCACCTTGGAAAGGTGCAGCTTGACAGAGTCACTATACAGGATTTATGAAGTAGGCTTACAATGGCAGTCTGCAGAGTCAGGTGTGGAAAAGTGCAAAAGGGCTGTCTGCTTGTTGAGAATCTGAAGGATTCAGTCAAAAGTGGAAGGACTGCGGCTCACTGCAGAGTCCTGTGAGTCTGTTGGTAGGAAGCCAAAGAGTGTGAGTTGAAGGCCTGGAGATAGATATCTGAAGGTGATGGCAAAGACTGGAGCTCCTCTGAGGAAGCAGAAGCCTTCCTCTCTTCTTTCCCTTTTTATTCCATCCAGGCTACGGCCTATTGGCTGGTGCCACCCGCACCCAGGGTGGGTCTTCCCTCTTCAGTAAGTTCATCACCCAGACTGCTAACCCAGGCAGCGGGGCACTTCTTATGCAAGTTGACCCCTCAGTTAACTATCACACTCTTCTACTCTCCCTCTCTGATGTCGATCAGCAGTTCCATTCCAGCTCCTCAAATGCCCAGTGGACATGCCCTATGTAGGATGATATCACTGCAGGGAGGACAGGGTGGCCAACAGGTGTGAACCACAGGTGCAGACCAGAGACAGTGCTGTTCCATCACCTTGCTGAGGAAGGGGCACACCTTTCAGTGGAGACCTTCCAAGTCCTGCCAGTTTCCCACTGTCACACCCTGCCTGGCCCTGAAGGAAGGGAGAGATGGAGGGAGGGAGGAGGAGAGGAAAGGGAAAGGCAGAGAGGAAAGAGGTTTCTGTTGGGTGAGCCACTTGGAAAGAGCACACATTGGTGTCTGATCTTGGTGCTGCTCTATGGTTGGGTGACCCTGGGAGACTTGCCCTAACTTCTCTGAGTTCTAATCTCAGAGGTCATGGAGGTAAAATGGAGGTAAGAGATGCCCGATAGAATATTTACAAAGCTCGCATCACCGCGGCTGACTAGATGACTTGCTCAATAAATCACAGTCCTTTTGCATCAGCAGCCCCACAGCAACACATGATAGGTGCTCAGCAAATCATCCTGGACCCCTGAATGTGTGGGTGCTGGAGGCCTGGTAGGGAGGTGGCTGCCACCCACACAGTCTACCGTGTGCCTACAGAGGGGACCGAATAGAACCCTTGTGCACAGTCACTTGCTTTCTCCTGGCTGTCTCCTAACAGGCTGCAGCCTCTTCACCTGTATTCTGTGTGCTTGTTGGTTGGACTGTTCTCACTCATTCCCTGGGGACCTGTCTGGGAAGTACCCAAATTCCACTGGGATAACTGCCGGCAAGCGTGGTGGACAAACCTGCTACTGCTGAATAACTTTGTGCTGGTTCGCAATGCGGTGAGTCTCCAGTTGCTAGAGCAGATGAGTACAGAGGCAGTCTCTTGATCACATGGCTTGGTGACTTTTCCAAGGGCCAGCTTGAGGCCTACCTCTGCGGGTGGGGTAGGTGCAACAGTGCCCATTTATGTCAGGGAGCAGAGGTACAAGAACCTCTTACTCACGTTCTTCCTCACCATGGGGCTTGTCTTTAGCTCTGGACAGTTTCCCTTTTAATGCAGACATCCGGGCTCCCTGGGACTCTGGGTCTCAAGGAACAGAATTTTCTACAGGACTTCTCTTTACATGGAAGACAAAATACCTGCAACTGCCTTCTTCTGCACAAGAATGGTCAGTTTGTGGAACCATGTGGCTTTGGCCAGACAATCCCATGTCAGTGTGGCATGGGAATTCTGCAGTGCCCACAAAAGTGCATGGGGAGCCAGACCTTGGTGCCAGGTGAACACATTCTCTCCACCTAGAGCAGGGGCAGGGGCAGACACAGGAAGACAGCAAGGCTGAGCCCTTTGGGTTCCAACCGTACCATAAGGATAACCTCATGCTTTCCTATAATATGAAGGGGTTTGGTTTCCACAACAGTCCCAGGAAACCAGCTACTACTGGTTTTTACAAACAAAAGAGAAAACTTGTCTGAATCTCCGTGTTATAAAGTAGCAATAATGATACCTCCCATCCAGGCTTCTGCAAGGGTGGACAGGATGAGGAGAGTGAAATTGCTGTAACTCAGATTTCCCACTCTGCCCCTTCCACTGAGCGCTTTCTCCCGGTGATGGTATGGAGCACACTGGGCACCCAAAGACGGGGGATTCACCTCGCTTCTCTCTTTTCAGTGCAATGGCTGGACTTGGTACCTGGCCAACGACTTCCAGTTCCATCTTGCAACACCAGCGATCCTCTTCATCTATGGAAAGTGAGTCTATCCTGGACAAGCTTTCTTCCCCATGTGGCCTCTTTCCCGAAACTCTCCAGTTCTGTGTAGAGCAGCTTTTTATTGAATTAAGGAAATTAACTTGAGAAAAGGAGACACCGAATCTTCTACCATTTCCCTTCCACATTCTCTTTCAATCTTTGTTGTAAACAAGTCAGTGCATTTTTGCAGAGTTATGTATCAGTGTGTAATACCTACGGCTCAGCTTTTTGCATTCCAACTATTCTTATAAACATTTCCACTATTGACATAACCTGCATACCTGCCAGGTATAGGATTTATATGCCATTTTTCTGGCTGGGCGTCTACATTGTGCCCAATTCTTCACGATTATGAATGGCACTGCAACAAATGTCTTTGAACAGACTACTTTCTCTCCTTGTTATTTCCTTGGGGGCACATTTCCAGGTGGAATTACAAGGTCAAATGGTAGGAACAATTTTGTGGTGCTTGTTACACAGTGTGAGATTGCTTTCCAGGAAGAATGAAGTAATTTACAGCGCCCTCAGCAATGTAGTGGTATACCTGCTTCCCCACAATGGACATTTATCACCTTGACTTTTGTGAGTTTTAGAAACATTTTATGGCCTCAATAATTCATGGGGAGGTTTATAGCTTGTAGATAACTCATGCCATATGTGTGTATGTGTGTGTGTGTGTGTGTGTGTGTGTATGTGTGTGTGTATAATATATATATATATATATATATATATATATATATATATTTGTTTGTTTTGTTTTTGGAGACAGGGTCTCTCTATGTAGCTCAAGTTGGCCTTGAACTCACTATGTAGCCCAAGTTGGCTTTGAACTCGAGAATCCTCCTGCTTCAGCCTCCCAAGTGCTGGAATTACAGGCATGCACCACCATGCCTAGTTTCATGCCATATTTTAAGAGATTTTACTTCTTTTTGTTTGAGTTCAACAATGATTTTGTTAAATTTTGTTTAGTATAGGAAATCCTGGAAAATACTAAGATTAAGAGAAAGGAAAAATATTCTTGTCAGTCCTTTGTCATCCAAGACAGGAAGTTATTGTTAATATTTTGATGCTTATTCTTCTAATATCTTTTTCTGCTTAGATTTTCAATGGAAGCATTCTGCATTTATACTTTACTATCTCTTGTTAGATAGTATTGTGGCATATGCATTTCCTTATATTATTTTACTTTAAATAAACATAATTGTAATGTTTGTGTTATTCCAGTTCTTATATAGTAATTTACTTATACTTTCTCCCACTGTTAAATATTTGGATTATTTCCAATTTTGTGCTTCCAATATAATGGTCTGATGAATATTTTCATGGCAAACATTTATCTCCAACTCTGATATTTCTTTAGAATATACATGCTTGAGAGGAATTACTGGATCATAGGATATGAATATCTTTGAGGTTTTTGAATCATAATGATACATTACTTTTTAAAATTCAAGAAACTTGTGTTTGGCATTTCTACATCACTGGAGATCTACTTAGTCCCAATCCTTACAATGCTGAATGGGTACAACCAGTCAGTGCCTTGCTCCTAGCCAGTGTCCTCAAATCTTTCGTTACTGAACCTTTCAGTATTACAACTCTCTGGGTCTCACAGTGGAGAATCCTGAAGTGTGGAGGAATCAGTTCGCATGGGGCCACACTTGACTTAGAGGGAACAGAAGATATTGGGATTGTTCTCTCTCTCATCTCCCAGGACAGTTCTGAGATACAGTGCAAGAGGCTCTGTAGAACATTCTGGTAGAACTAAGCATTGGTCACTTTGATAGCATGCACACCCTTGTATGAGCTTTCCTTGCTCTTCTGCTCCTGTTCCCTACCCCTAA
>PVJX010025145.1:0-27226 GCA_004027295.1 Dolichotis patagonum | reverse complement strand
CCTCTGAGACATGACACCCGTGTAAGTAGACCAGGGCCCTACACAGCCGGTAAAAGAGAAGGCCAAGATCAATTCTCATGGAAGGCGGTGCTGTGAGAACAGAGATCAGAGGAAATCAGACAGGGCGTCTGCTGCAGGTGCTGCACCTCTGACTCCCCACACACGCACTGCTGGGGGAACCCCTGAGCTCCAGTCCCCACCTGGACCTGCCCCATAGCTCCACCGGCCCCGCCCTGCAGAGTGAGGTCCAATAATCTCGAGGAGTCAGGGATCAGTGCCCAGGAGAAGAGCCAGCAGGAGGTGACCCAGAGCAGAGCACACAGGTACGTTGTGGCGGACCCACAAGGGGCGGAAGGGGAAGGGGAGAACAGAGACAAGGCGTGGAGCAGGAGGGGCAGGAGAAGCAAAGACGCAGAGCAGGGAGGACCAGAAGTGGAAAAGCCTGCTGGCAGAAGGCTCCAGGCTGCTCTAGGGCAAGGCAGGAAGGCACAGTGAGGAGGCAGATGAGGAGGACTGTGAATGCTTCCTACTTGCAGCACAAAGGACCAGGTGGCAGTGACTCCGTGGCCACCGTCCACCTCCCTGCTGCCCATGTGGATGTAGGAACAGAAGTTTCTACTGGGAGAGGAAAATAAAACTTCTGCATCTCCCTCCTTCATATCAAAGCAGAAAGAAACTGGGGAATAAGAAGCTGCAGAATAAGGAATTCCAGCCCCAAAATGACAGAGTGGTTCCCTCAATACAATCTACTAAGGAAGAAAGGCCTTCTAAAAGCGTGGCATGGTACAGGAGTCCAGGATATCCTGGAAAAGGCAAAAGATCAGCGGGTGATAGGAATCAGGGAGGAAGGAGGACTAAACAAAGTACAGATTTTTAGGGCGGTGTGACTACTCCCTGTGATATTGACATAGAGAGCTGTGTTGTCATCCATTTCCCAGAATCCACTGGCAGCACCAGTGTAAACCATGGACTCGGTGATAACAGTGTGTCACTGGTGATTCATGGTGATTCATCCACTCGGTGGATGCTGAGAGGGAGAGGCTGCGGTAGAAAGGAAAGACGGGTGTGCGGGAGCTGCAAGTGCTTTCTGCCTAACTTTTCTGCGACTCCAAAAGGTCTCTTAAAATATGGAAATTGTTAGGTCAGGAATCTGTCTCAGCAGTGGAAAGGTGACCAGTACTGGAAACTGGTACCAGAGAAGTGACGTCATGGTTGTCACTATACCTGGCCATAGACCCATCAGCCTTTGCAACTGGTTTGCCTGAGAAATTAGAAAGACTTAAAGACAAAGGGTAGAGAAACTCTAGGTACTGCAAGGAGAGTTGGATGGGTAATTCTGGTGGGGGTTCAGAAGGCCCAAACACAGGAATGTGAACAGCAAAGTCTGTTCTCACAAAATTTCAGAAGAGAACAAGGACTTTGGAGAAATGGACTTCAGGCCGTTTCTGTGACATCCTGGCAAAGAATTTTCCACATTTTGTTCATGTCATTAAACTTGGTGCAATCCCAAGTTAAAGGATAACAGACTAATCTGGCAGAGAAAATTTCAAGACTGCACAACATTCGGGCTACGGCATAGGTTCTGCTGGATTACACAGTGGGAATTGGGGGAGGAGGGGAATCTGCAGTTTAGCCAGGCAAGAAGCATGTGAGAATCTGGAGCTAAGGAGAATGTGGTTTCAGAAGAGATGGATGTCATTAGAAAGAAACCAAGCACTTTGCAATAGGACAATAGGGAAGGTGCCTTAAGGGCGTCTCAGTAATTGGTTAGACTTCATTCATCAGCACAGGCTCAGGGGTATAAAAGTGTAAAGTTGTTTAAAATACTTTAAGAAGAAAGCCCCAGGGTACCCTGCTCGCTCAGGGTTGCCGATGCAAGCATTTCTCCAAATTCAGCCATCAAAACACTCAGAGGCCTCCGCAGCTGTGGGCCAAGAGGGCCTGGCTCCTTCCTGTGTGGTCATGTAGTAACCTTAGCATCCTGCATGGGAAGCTAGTTTTGGAAGCGTGCAGCACGCATGAGTTGTGAAGTCATGGGGGCTTCCCTTGAGATTTCAGAGGAAGGTCTAAGGGTTCAGGGCCCCCACAGGGAGCCCCTCAAAAGGCGAAATTGTCGGGGTAAAGTTGAAGATGACGTGGAGACCTCAGGAAGTGAGAGATGCCAGGAATGAGGAATATTCACTGAGGAAAGCTTCAGGTAGTGAGCACAGCAGCCCTGGAGAGAGGCCTTACGGGTTGCAACAGGGTAGGCTACAGGGGCGAGGGTACGGGGACAAGGCTCCCCCAGCCTCTGAAACCCACATCTCACTGCCCTATGTCCTGACGCAGAGATGAAGTGATGGGACGCAGTATGTTCCTTGATGGCTTCTGTTCTTCATTTGGTCTTTTCTATTTTCCCTATTTCTCTATTTCCCTTCTGAAATGGAAGTGTTTACCCTGTGCTATCATCTCTTGGGAATCTGTAGCTTGATTTTGGCATCTTATGGGAGTTCATAGCTCAGAGTTTGCTTTGAATCTCAGAGGAGACTTTGGACTTGGACTTCTGAACCATGGAAATGTTGAGACTTGGACTTGGACTTGATTGGTGTGAGACAAGTCTATCCAATTAGTAACACACACTTTGGGGTGTGTCTACGTGGGTCATGAAAGTATAACCTTGGGGACTATCTGCGGTCCCAGTCCCCTTCCTCTCCAAATTTTCCCTTACCTCTCAGATGTCACAAGTTGAGCAGCCTTCCCCCACCACACCTTTCCAGCATGACGTTCCCTCCTAGAGTGAGCCAAGTATACACCAACACCTTTGAAACCATAAGCCAAAATAAACCTCTCCTCCTTTAAATTGGTGACAGGCAGTTTGTCACAGGAACAGGAAGGTAACTGATACAGAGGCCTGGACAAAGTTTAATAATAGAGCCAGAGCTCAGCTCAAATCCTCTTGCTGGTTCCAGGTTCATCTAGCAGTTCCTGCCTCATCCACTCCCCTGAGGCTGGACCCAGAAAGGGAAGGCCAGCACATGACCTGGCCCTGTCCACCAGTTCCAGAGAGGCAAGCTGAGGTCATCAGAGGACAGTTCTCTGGGTGGGCCATATCCCTAGAGCAAAACTAGAGCCATGTAAGAGCCTCGTTGTGGGGACTGGGAAAGCAGAGGAAAAGACTTCTCAAGCCACCTCAACTGTCATCACCAAGGTCAAAAGGTCCTCAAACAGGAGAGCGTGTCCACCAGCTCACCAGACCAGCAAACACCCTTCTCAAGTCTCCAGTTTGAGAAATGCTCATTAATGTGTAAATTAAATATCAAAGGGGTAAAGGGACACTGACTGGGGAAGGGAGGTATGCAGCCAAGACCAAAGCCAGAAAGGTCCTTGACCAGGCAGAGCTTCAGCCAACTTTGAAAGGAGACACAGGATACGAACTCGGCATAGCAGAGACCCCATGACGTAGAGCTTCCCTAGAGGGGATCACACACTAGGAAGATCAGGCCTTTAAGAGAAGAGATGTGTCACATTTCCAACATTTTGGATGTCATGGGACACACAAAACACATCTCCTAAAAAAGGAAAACTCAAGCACCCCACAAAGCTCAGGTTTCCCCCGCAGTTCCTCTACCAAGTACTGAATGAGGCGCCACTGCATTTGCTTCTCCCTGACTCCCACTGCGATCAGGACGAAGTCCTAGGGTCTGCATCTACCTGCGGCCCAGCCTTGGGCCCCCTGGAGAAAGCTGTGCAAGACAGACCTCTGAGACCTGCTCTGCACCTCTGTCTTCTCCAGAGTTTTGCCCAGAGTTTCCGATTTGGGAACAAAAGACAGCTAGCTAGGAAAGCAAGCCCTCTCTGAGTCCTTCTACTCGTCTATAGCTCACGTGCAAGCTGACGCTGGGCTCCAGCCACAGGACTGAGAAGCATAGTTAGAGCCTGAGTGGGATTTCAAGGTCAAGGGGAGCCCTGGGGAGTCAGTGACAGCAGCGAGGGGGGCTCCTCTGTTGAGAAATGTCATGGAGAGGAGGGTCCCAGCAGCACTGAGGAGGACAATTGGAGGGCCTGAGGAACCAGGCTGAAAGGTAGCAGCGGCCAGCAGCTGCAGCGGCCAGCACAGTGTACAAGAACAAGGACTCTGGACACTGTACGCGGTGGAGAGTGGTCTCCCCCCAGACACAAGGGAGGACAGAGTGACCGTGGCCTCCCAGCACCAGGCAGCTCTGCCCTCAGCTGCTCACATAAGATTTTACTGGTAACCTGACCATGCCCTCCTCCCAAAGGGAAAAGGGAAAGAGTGTCTCCCTGTATCGTGACCTGGGGTGACCCCAGATGTGCCACTATAGCCTTTGATGGCCAAGGGGCTGCCACTCAAGTACCCACTAGGAGGCAGCAGAGAAAGCCAATCAGGGACCCAGAACCTCCTCGTGTAGAATCACTCTGCAGTGCTGGGGTCCAAAACCAGGATTCACTTTAAAGAGAATAGAGGCGAGCGTGGTGGCACATGCCTATAATCCCAGCACTTGGGAGGCTCAGGCAGGAAGTTCAAGTTCAAGGCTAGTCTAGGCTACAAAGTGAGTTCAAGACCAACCTGAACTACATAGCCAGACTCCACCTCAAAAAACTGAAGAGAGAGAGAGAGAGAGAGAGAGAGAGAGAGAGAGAGAGAGAGAGAGAGAATAGGCATGGTGGAGCACACCTGTAATCTCAGCACTCTGAGAGTTAAGTTTGAGCCTAATCTGGACACTGAAGTGACGAAGCAAGACCCTATCTCAAAATATAAAATTCAAAAAGGACTGGGAATACAGCAAAGGTTCTAGGATCATCTGCAAAGGAGGGCAGAGAGAGACAGACAGACAGAGCTGGAACGTCTGTATGTGTGTGTTTCCCCTAAGGCCCAGATTCCTTCTATTTACTCTTCAGTTGCCTTCTCTCAATGACTCCAGAGATAGGTGAAATCTAGGAGATACCTGCTATCCTTACTATTTTCATGTCACAGTTCAGAAATGGAGGTCCAGAGAGTTTAAGCAACATGCCCAAGGTCACACAACTTGTCCTAGAGGTGTGACTTAGCAGAGCTCAAACTTAGCCAGCCCGTCTCCAAAGCCTACCCCTTAGAATTTCTACTCTAAATTTCAAAATTGGGCTCCCGAAAGGTGTTTTGTCTCACTGAAGGGTAGTTTTGCTGTGAGTACAGTTCTGTGCACCTTCAGGACACAATAAACACTCTGTGACCACAGGGCCCAGGGCCTGCTGTGACGCATGGTACCCCGGGATGAGAAGTGCGTCCCAGGCTAAGATAACATCCACAAAGGGTAAGACCAGAGAGCGCACAGATCTAGGAAAGAAAGATACAAAGGACTGCAGATAAAAGGGAGAGAAGAATGAAAATCAGTGGACACACAGATAGGGCCTGAGTGGGAGTTACATGTGGGAGCCCGGTCACCTCAGCTACTTCCCGATTAGGCTGGGGCGAGCTGAGGAAACTTGCAAGGCTGAGGAGCATGATACTCCACCGTGCTAGCGTGAAGCAAACCCGTTTCCCTCATTAAACACCTAAGCGCTCTGCTCTGCTCCATTCCAGAGTGATGGGGCAAGAGGGCCTGGTCCTGGGCTGCGCCCTGACCACCTTCTTGGCTTTGCAAGTGACGACCACAGAGCACTCGCCACACGCACTGCCCAGCAGAGCACAGCTGTTTGCGGACCTGAGTGCCCAGGAGCTGAAGGCGGTGCACAGCTTCCTCCAGTCCCACCAGGAGCTGAGGCTGCAGCCCTCAAGGACACTGACCATGGCCAAGAACTCAGTGTTTCTCATCGAGATGCTACTGCCCCGGAAGCAGCAGGTGCTCAGATTTCTGGAAACAGGAAAGAGGCCTCCCGCGCGGGAAGCCCGGGTCATCATCTTCTTTGGGGCCCAGGAGCACCCCAATATCACCGAGTTTGCTGTGGGGCCCCTGCCACAGCCCTCCTACATGCGACTACTGTCCCCGAGGCGAAGCCAACAGCCCTCTTGGGCTTCCAGGCCCATCACTGAAGTAGAGTACACCTTCCTCTTCAGTACCCTAAAGGAGGCCACCAAGCCCCTGCATCAGTTTTTCCTGGATACCACGGGCTTCTCATTCCAAACCTGTGGCAACCACTGCCTGACCTTCACTGACGTGGCCCCTCGGGGGCTGGCCTCCGGCCAGCGCCGCAGCTGGATTATTTTACAGCTCGAGGTAGAAGGCTACTACTTGCACCCCACTGGGTTGGAGCTCCTAGTGGATCATGGGAGCTTGGATGTCCAGCGCTGGACAGTGGAGCAGGTCTGGTACAATGGGAAGTTCTACCAGAGCCCAGAAGAGCTGGCTCGGAAGTACGCGGATGGAGAGGTGGATGCTGTAATTCTCAAGGGAACACTGCCCAAGGGCCAGGGGACTGAAAGCCCACAGGATTCACCCCTCTTTTCCTCCTACGAGCCCCGCGGGGACTTCCCCACCTCCAGCCACATGGCTGGCCCCCACATTGCCCAGCCCCATGGCCCTCGCTACCGGTTGGAGGGAAACTCGGTGCTCTACGGGGGCTGGAGCTTCGCTTTCCGTCTGCGTTCCTCCTCCGGGTTGCAGGTCCTCAACGTGCACTTTGGGGGCGAGCGCGTCGCATATGAGGTCAGCATGCAGGAAGCTGTGGCACTGTATGGAGGGCACACGCCTGCGGGCATGCAGACCAGGTACCTAGACGTGGGCTGGGGTATGGGCAGTGTCTCATATGAATTAGCCCCTGGCATCGACTGCCCAGAGACGGCCACCTTCCTGGACACCTTCCACTACTATGATGTTGATGACCCTGTCCTCTACCCCCGAGCCCTCTGCCTCTTTGAGATGCCCACCGGCGTGCCAATTCGGCGGCACTTTGACTCCGACTTCAGCGGCAGCTTCAACTTCTACGCAGGGCTGAAGGGTCACGTGCTAGTGCTACGGACAACCTCGACAGTCTACAATTACGATTACATTTGGGACTTCATCTTCCATCCAAACGGGGTGATGGAAGCCAAAATGCATGCCACGGGCTACATCCACGCCACCTTCTACACACCCGAGGGCCAGCGCTACGGCACCCGCCTGCACACCCATCTGCTGGGGAACATACACACCCACCTGGTGCACTACCGCGTCGACATGGACGTGGCAGGTAAGACTCAGAACTAGGCCTCCGGGTCACACGTCTGCACCCGGCCAGTCACTCACACTTCAGTGACCCCAGCTTCTCACCTGACCTGGGGCAAGCAGTCCATAGGAAAATCATAAGGTGCTGAAACTCCAACTCAAAATCAGTCACGCTTGCCCATCCTGCTTCTGTTTCATATCAAACTAGAGATTTGGGTCCCCCTGAATAGCCCCCAAGTTGCACCCCCGATGCCACAGAGAGGGCATGAGCTGGGGGAAGAGATCGCTGCCTAGCCCTTTGAGCTGGAATACATACACTGAAGACACACAGCATCTCTCTTGATGTCACCGTAGAAGGGTGGCGTGGGTGTCACACCCCACGCCACATCCTATGGCAAAGCAAGGCCACCGTGAGTGTGTGAGTGGCTTCCACCTGCTGGCGCAGAGTGCACCAGGTGCCAACCCTCGTGCCCTGGACTGCCCTGCCCTGGGGGCACAGCTGCAGTAAAGAGTGTAGCACAGCCCTGGAGAGACCGCCAGTGTCGCGCCAAGGTGGCTGCCTCTCCTGCCAGCTCCTTCGATTTTTGTCACCCCTTCTCCCCACCCCACAGCTAGGCCGGGACATGTGCTCAACCCCGCCCTTTCTTGAAGGTTTTGGTTGGTGGCTGGAGGTCCCAGCACAGCAGAGGGAGGTTTCCATTCCAAGTGCTTGATTCTCATCCCCCTTTCCTCCGTCTGAGGTGTGGTTGAAATATACGGCCAAGGTTAATTTATTTTTAAATTGTTACAGAAAAAGACACTGCCGTGAACCTTCCTTACTTTCAGTACTCTCACCCCATCAGCCAGGCCACTTTCTGAAGCAGCTCTGTAAGTCTTCCGCGAGTGTCTTAGTTGTGCGGTCCCGGCTGCCTTGCTGTCCTCAAACAGTTCAAACCGTTTCCCTTCCATGGTCCTTTGGACTTGGCGGAAGAACCAGAAATCACACGGTGCCAGAGCTGACGAATAAGGCGGATGAGGACCCAGCGTCAGGCTTTTAGGCGTCCGTCTTCCCATAGAATGATGCCAGGCAGCAGCACTCACCGTATTTCTTTTAATCATACCTCAGAAAGACACTCGGGAAAGAACCAGAAGTACTTCAGAAAGTGACAAGAAAGATGGCATAAATATGTTCAAAAAGAGGGCAAGGGTCCTGAAGGGCATTCATTTCAATACGTCTTTTACTGTCCAAAGCTTTCTAATTCAAATGTTCCCTGTTTATTTGGATCCCATTGCGTGTACCTCCAGGCACCACAAATAGCTTCCAGACACTTCAGATGAAGCTAGAAAACATCACCAGCCCCTGGAGCCCAAGACATCACCTGGTCCAGCCCACCCTCAAGCAGTCTCGGTACTCCCAGGAGCGCCAGGCGGCCTTCCGCTTCGGGCAGGCTCTGCCCAAGTACCTGCTCTTCACCAGCCGTGAGAAGAACCCCTGGGGCCACCAGCGCAGCTACCGCCTGCAGATCCACTCCTCGGCTGAGCAGGTGCTGCCCGTGGGCTTGCCAGAGGAGCGGGCCGTCACCTGGGCCAGGTGAGGGGGCTCAGGGGGCTGGTGAGGTCCAGCTGCCTCCTTGGCGCCCCCGTGTGACTGTCTGTGCACCCGTCTCGAGGTTCTGTGTCCTAGCCTGAGTCTGGGCGAGCGTCTCTGGGTCCTCCACTGGCTGTGGGAGGTCTCGCCTCCACCCCAGGAAGCAGCAATGTCTCTGGCTCTGCAGATGCTTCCCCGGTAGGAGCTGGGTAGCCCCTTCTGCACCCAAAGCTCCATGGCTTCCTTCCCCTGCAGGTACCCCTTGGCGGTGACCAAATACCGGGAGTCAGAGCTGTGTAGCAGCAGCATCTACAACCAGAATGACCCTTGGGACCCTCCTGTGGTCTTTCAGAAGTTTCTGCAAAACAATGAGCCCATTGAGAATGAGGTATCAGCCCAGTCCCCACCCTGCCCACCTCTGGCCTCATCTCCAGCAGAGTCCTAAGCAGCCTCGGCCCAGACCTGTCCCTGTCCCTGTCCCAAGGCTTGGTGGCTGACAGCCAAACTCAGAGGTCGTGACAGATCCCAATGAGGTCTGGGAGGCTCTCTGGAAGTTCCTAGAAGCTTCTAGGGCCTCCAAGGTCAGAACTCAGCCTGCCCTCTCTCCTGCAGGACTTGGTGGCCTGGGTGACAGTGGGCTTCCTGCACATCCCCCACTCGGAGGACATCCCCAACACAGCTACGCCCGGGAACTCCGTGGGCTTCTTGCTCCGGCCCTTCAACTTCTTCAAGGAGGACCCATCCCTGGCATCCAGAGACACCGTGATTGTGCGGCCCAGCGACAAGGGTCCCAACCAGATCCAGCACTGGATCACCGAGGACGCGGACTGCGTGAAGCTTCCGCCTTTCAGCTACAACGGCACCTACAGGCCCGTGTGAAGGGTCCGGCCCAGCTGCTGCCTGAGGCCCTGAGCCCGAGGGCCAGCAATAAACCCTCAGCACCAGCCTGTGCGCTGCTGTGGGAGGTGGCAGGGTGGGCATGGCCACAGGCACACACGCAGGCACACGCGGCGGTGGGGCTGTTCACACTCACCCACTGCACCACAAAAAGACCTTCATGACCAGGGCTGGGGACCCATGCGGCAATTTTGCAAGTTCAGTAAACTACTTCCCGCCCTCCTCTTCTCCAAGATGCCGCTGACGCTGCCTTAAAGGCTGAATGCCATCTCGTATTTCACATCCCTGCTTCTCCCCGGCTCCGCTAGGCTGACATTCAGTGGGCACCTGGTGGTACTTGCCAAGTGACTGAAAGCCTAGGACGTACAAATCCCAAATTACGCGCCTCTTCCTAACCTCCCCTCCACTATACTGTTGAGTTCTCAGCACTTGCCCCATGTCCTTGGCTGCCACCGTGCCACCCAGCAACACTATCCATCCCAAGGGCATAGCAAGAGGACCTGAGCCTCTCCCATGCAGAGAAAGCAGCCCCAAGAACCCAAGGGCCCCACACCCTCTCTTGCAGGCCATGGTTAGTAGCCTCCTTCTCTGCAGCTCCCCCTTCTACATTCTGTCACTGCTCCCAGCCTTCCTGTAAGCAAACCCCACAGTGCACCTGGCCAGGGGTACAGTAGCCAAGAAGACAAAGTCCCTGTCCTCAAGATGCTCACAGTCCCAGGACAAACAGGCCCGAGGAGGACTGCTCGGCAGACACATTGAGTTCTCGGTGCGTGTTTACTTACAAAAACTGGCAGCAGTCTGGTCCGACCCTAGACCTGCCAGTGACCCCCACTTGATTAGACACAGCGTGGTCTCTGTGAACCTGATCAACAGTTGTTCATTGGGTGACTCCAGCGTTCTCAGGTACTCAGCACCCCAGCCCCATGGCCAGCCAGTGAATCCTTGCTGATGGCCATATGCACCGAGGAGGGGGACGGTCTCTTGTCCAGCCCTCCTTCAGCAAGAGAACTGAGAGTGGTGGGTGTTCCCAGCCAAGCCCCAGAAGCAAGAGTGGGAGTACCCAGAAGTCAGGTGCCCCAGAGTCCTCAGCATCGGCCTGGTTGACTCTGCCAACCTGGAGGCGCCCATAAAACCCTATCAGGCTGGACAGTGTGTCCCATGTAGCTGACAGGGGACCATCCTTGAGAATGGCTCCCTGCTCCTTCAGGAAAAGAAGGTGACATAAACAGGACGTGGTCATCATTAGCTGCAGGAGTACATAAGGGTAGGAACGAACAAGGAACCCCAGGGTTCTGAGCTAGTTCATCGAGTCTAAACTTGGTGGCCTTTGCCCAAATCTCCAGGGGCCCAGGGGGCCAAGCCCTGTCACCCGCAGTCTTCCTTCTGTCTTGGTAACACTAGGCCCAGTCTTCCTGGTTAGGTTTCCTTCATGTCTGAGCAGAGCTCCCTGACATCCGAGCCTGCGCTCGCCCTGAAGGGGATCCTGCCCACCGGGACCAGCAGTGTATCTCTGCACTCCAGATGAAATGCAGCCCCTTGGCCAAACTATTAAGAATCTCGAGCAGTGACAGCAGGTCACTGATGCCACACTAGGCTCCAGGCCCACGTGCTGGTCCTGCTGTCTGTTATCAGCATCCGCTTTTGAACGTAGCGACATCTCGGGACCACAGGCTGTTTCCCACATGTGTTTAATCGTAATGCATCAAGACAGCATGTAATGGTCCCATCAAAGCATCAGATGCCTCCCAAAAGGACATGAGTGTTTCTTAACCTGATATGACAGTTGTGGCAAATATTTCGCTTTAACCAAAGTCAGAATTACCAGTTTAACTAAATTTAACTTAGGCAATTCAGAGCAATTACACGTTAACCCTGACTTATCTTGACAGTAAGCTTTTCCACTGAAAAGACATAGCTAAATATATTTTGCAGCTACTGTAAGCCCCTAAAGGATGAATTCTAAGGGCCTGGCTAGCTAGGAGCCATTTCTCAGAGCACATCTATTAACTGTCTGATTAATGTGTCCTGATTTAGTGGGCCTTTCTCAATTAGGAGGAGATATTTGCATTTGGGACCACACATGTAGTAATCAATTTGAACTGCATGGATTCCCTGTCCTGGGGTCACTTCAAGTCCCACATCCCACAGTACAGAATTGTTCTTTTTTTTTTTTTAAACATTTTTCCACAATTGAGATCGTATTGGTTATAGTGAGGATCACTACAGACAGACATTTCAGTTTGTACACAATTCTCAATATACATACCAACAAACTAAAAAGACATGCACTGTGTTTCTGTTTCAAACAGTTTATCCCAGTGACTTTCCAGCCTCAAGTTTAAAGACAAGTTTTCTTTTAAAGGATGATCAAGATTTTCAAGGGCCACTGAAGTCTCACCAATTCATGATTCCACATCATACACACTACACGCTCAATTTTTTTTCCACACTCCAATTTTTTATCTTTCATGGCATATTCACAAATATGGAATACCATGACCAAAAACATTACAAAGTACCCACAATTCTGACAGGAAGGTTTTCTTTAGGAAATAATTCTACAAAAAACAACCTGGGAATAGAAGTAATTAAAAATATTCAAGACATAATAAATGCATGACTTTAAATTAGTGCAATCTTTTAGTATGCTTTGTATTATAGAATAGAAAACTAACCCCCTATGCCTGGGAAGCAGAAGGTCATAAGTTCAATCCCCGGTATCATAAAAAGAAAAAAAGACAGAAAAAACCTAACGCCCTCACTGACACCCAAGATAGTCAAAGCCTCCCATAATTCAGTATCCCACTATTTTCTGCTGGCACCAAAAGATAAACTGCAAATGATTTCAGTACCAAAGACCAGTTTTGTGGGAAACAATTTTTCCATAAACCAGTGTGACAGTAGGTTTGGGATAATTCAAGCATATTACATTTATTATGCACTTTATTTCTATTATTATAGTATTGCAGTTGCTAATGCAGTAATTACACAACTCACCACAACGTGGGTCAGTGGGAACACTGAGCTTGTTCTCCTGTGGCTGCATAAAGCAGGCTTGGAGAATGTGAGTCACCTATTAAGCAACTGAAGCAGGACCTCTTGGTGTTTTCTCTTAAGTGCACCTTTCTACACCTTGGCATCAGAGTCTTTTACAGCCTCACCACTAGGTCTTTCTTCCTTTGCAGAGAAGCTCTCCAGTGATATTTCCTTTTTACTCATTTTGGCGAGAATTACCTGTGGGCTTTCCCAGACTGTGGGAAAGAGGCACAGACAGAAGTGGTCAATAAAATAATGGCAGGCCACCTATGGAAGAAAATAAGTGTCAAATTCCAACTTCAAGCTGCCACCAGATGCAGCTTGTTACTTGCCACTAACTGATAAGAGTTTTGGTAGCAGTATGCAGCAACTGGTTTACTATAGTATCCATACAGTTGATCTTTTGTGCTAATGTGAATCTATATTTGCAGTCACTCTCCAGGACTAGCATCACTACCTCAGCTTCACTTCAGGCATTACCTCCTCATAAGGAACTGCAACCTAGATATTCTCCCATGCACAATTCACAGTAGAGTTTATGTTCCTATGAAAGTCTAATGTCATTGCTGATCTGAGTGGTCCTGAACCTTTTTCTTTTTTGTAAGCTCTCCAAACCATTTGAATGCAAAATACTTAAATTTGTCCAAAAAATACATATTTTTGTCTTTTCTCTGAGCCCAAGGCAATAGTTTAAATGATACTTACCAATAATGTCATGACAAATATTTAAGTCCTAAAATCAAGCCACAAAGCTAACACACTTACAAAAGATAATAAAGACATCCTGAGAATCGAGGCAATGTTGGAATATGTCCCCTCTTCTGGCCTTACCATGAGAAAACTATCTCATAACATGAGACACCATGGACATGAGATGCCACTGCCCACACAGGATTTGAGCTGGGTTTTCTAAGTGGTTTTCAAAGTATTTGTCCTAGTAGATCCAAGCCACCATCCTGAGGCCAGCAAGATTATCAGCGAGCCACTCCTGAGACAGAAACTTGTCTGGAAGGGTGGAAAATCTCAGTGGGGAAATGCGACATTCAGGTCAGGTCATTTTGAGTTCCCTGTCGTAGGGCTACACTGATGGCCAGTGCAGGAGATGGTTCACACACAGGCTCAGGATTCGTTCAGATCTCTGCCATCACCTTCACATGGCCGTCTTCCTGGGGTGTCTCTGTGTACCTCCTCTTCCATAGGCATCAGTCATTGCATCAGGGCCCACCCTAATCCTGTGTGACTTCACCTTAACTAAGTTGATACCCTATTTCCAATAAGGTCTGTCAAAAGTTCTGGAGGGAGATGTGAGTATATCTTTAGGGGTCACAATGCAGCCTACAACACACATCTTTGTTATGCATCTGAGTTTCAGAAAAATAAATGGACATAGAATTCTGATCATCTCAAGACTGAGGACACCCAGTGCCCTTTTCTTGGAATGATGATGTGTCAAATGCCCCTGAGCCTCTCTTAAATTCCCTCTGTATCTCTGCACAGAGGCTAAAAAGCTAAAACTTTACACTTCCCAGATCTCTTCACAGCCAAAGTTGTACCAGTGATCAGTGAGAAGTAGTAGAGTGAGAATTGGGGAATGAAGCTAAACTTTCTCCTTGCCCTTGTTGGTGTTTTGCATTTCAGGTAGTCATGAATGGCAGCGGGGTTCCAATTCCACCCCCACCCCATCTAGAAAGGAGGCTGCCCAGGACTGTGGGAATCATTCCCATATTCCACTGTGTCAAGTGGCGAAGTTCTCTCTCTCGGACATCTGGTCTCATTAATCAGTGAGTCTCAGTTCTGGAAATCGTTTCTTGTTCCAGAAAATGGATGAGAGATCTCCATATTTTATACTACAGCTGCCCTCAGTCCTCCTTGATTTCTGCGGACAGTGTATGCTGAGTGGTTCCTGCTTGGCTACTATCTCCATTTCTCCTATGAATGCTCTATCAACCGGTTCCACACCTCTCTGTGTTCTGGCTTCCCTACCCAAAGAAGGGCAAGACAAGATTTCCATTCTCACCATACTCAAAGTTCTATCCAGGATAATTAGACCAGAAAATAAATTCTTAACCACTTAACAGCTTACCCTGAACATTACTTGGGAAACATATTTAAATGCTGACTAACCTGAGCATCTCTTGGGCAAGTGTTATTTCAACTAGTCGATTCTTGCATTGAATAAACTTGATAAAATTGTGTTTCTTTTATTTTAAAGAGAATAAAACAAAACAGCCCAGCATGGTGGCTTGCACCTGTAATCCCAGCACTCGGGAGGCTGAGGCAGGAGGATCATTGTGAGTTCGAGACCAGCCTGGGCTACAAAGTGAGCTCAAGGCCAGCCTGAACGGCATAGTGAGACCCTGTCTCAAAAAGACAAAAAAAAAAAAAAAGAGAGAGAGAGAGAATAAAACAAAACAAAACAAAACAATAAAATGAAACAATGAGACAATAAGAACAATATCATATTTCAAAAGCAAGATAGCAGGAAATCAACAATAGCTACTGTATTGCACATTGTTATCCTCTAAATAGTTGCTCAGACTACTAGGTATAGGTGTGCAAAGTTGATTGAACTGTATAAGCACTGAGTTGTTTCTTTGCTTCAGTTACTACCATTTCAGAAACTTCAGATGTGTGACTTCTAATCCCTTTTGTGTCTGTATCTCCTGGACTTGCTCTGGATGGTCTACGATTGCACCCTGCTCCTTCATCTTGACATTTTCCCATTCCTCCAAATCAGGCAGTTGCTGAGTTTGGGGTGTTTCCTGCACTGCTGCCTGTCCTGCAGTGCAGGAGATTGGGCCAGGCACCTGGGTTCCTCTGATCACAAGGTTCCTGGGGTGGCTGAGAGGTGTGAGACGGTGGCTCGCCAAGGCTCCCCCAGTGGCAGAGGGGCCTGGAATGTGGATTCTTCTCTTCTGGGTCCATGGTGGTGGGCTCACCAGGAGGTGTGGCTTCTCCTCTGGGCCCACAGTGGTGGGCTCACTGGGGGGCACCCGGCCGCAATGGTGATGGGACCTCAGGGTGTGGCTTTTCCTTTGGACCTGTGGTGGCAGGCTCACCAGGGGGCATGGTTCTTCTCTGGCCCACAGCAACAGGCTCTCTGGGGGGATGTAAAATTGTTGTGTTTATATTTCCTATTATGCTATCTTATAAAAATTAATGAAAATATGCAATTTTTGGTCATTCTATATTTAAATAATTGGACTGGTAAGTGGTTAAGTATTCAGAAAGAAATACAACTATCTCCAATTGCAGAGGATATCATCTTGCACATAGACTGTCCTGGTGAGCCCACTAAAAACCTACTAGAACAAACAAGTTCAGCAAGGTTGCAGGATACAAGATCAAAATACAAAGCTCAGTTATACTACTCTACTCTAGCAATAAGCTTCCAAAAATTAATTTTTTAAAATTCTGTGTGTTATAACATCAGAAATAATAAAGCACTTCAGGATAAATTTAATAAAGGAAGTAGAAACTTTATACACTGCCAATCATTCTACATTAGTGAAAGAACTTACAGGATTGCTAAATCAATGGGGAAATGTCCATGGTCATGGATCAGAAGACTTACTTTTGGTATGATTGCAGTATATTGAATATCGATATACACATTCAGCACAAGAGCTCAGCTGGATTATTTGTTGACACATACAGACTAAAATCCACACATATATTCAAAGGATCCAAAATAGATCACTAAAACAATCCTGACAAAGAACAAAGTTAAAAGATTAGTGCTTCAAAATTACAAAACTTACTATGGAATCAAGACATTGTAGTACCAATATAATGATATATCACTGGAATACAAACAGGAGACCAGAAATAAATCTTCGCATCTATAATTGATTAATTTGGGACAAGGTTACCAAACAATTCAATGGAGGAAGGACAGCCTTTTTGACAGCAGTGCTGGAACAACTAGATATCCACAGAATGAAATTGGAACCCTATTTCACTTCACGAATAAAAATCATCTCAAAGTGGATCAGCTAAAACTCTCAGAGCATAAGTCTTCATGGCTACAGATTAAAGTTTCTGAAATATGACATCAAAAATACAAGCAACAATAGAAAAAAATAGATAAATTGATATTCATCAAAATTTAAAAGGTTGCTGTCAAGAAAATGAAGAGATAACCCTGAGAATGGGAAAAGTACTTGAAAATCATATCTGATAAGGTTCTCTTATCTACTCATGCAACTCAATAGAAAAATGGTCAATAACACAACTTAAAATGAGCAAAGTATCTGAATAAACATTTCTCTAAGGAGGATATATTTTTAAATGTTGTCCAGGGCTGGTCATAATGGTGCATGTTTGTCATCTCAGCACTCAGGAGGCTGAGGTAGGAAGATTGCTGAGAGTTCAAGGCCAGCTTGGGCTACAAAGCAAGTTCAAGGCCAGCCTGAACTGCATTCTAAAATCTTGTCTCAAAACACCAAAAAAAAAGCTGTCCAACATCATTGATCATAAGGGAAATGTAAATCAAAACAATAATGAAGTGTCACCTCACACTCTCTAGTATGGCCATAATCAAAAAACAGATCACAAAATAAGCATTGATAAAAGTGTGAAATTATAAATTTTATACATTGCTGGTGGGAATATAAAGTAGTGCAGCCACACTGGTCTACAATCTGACAGTTCTTCAATACAGAAATTCCACCCCTGGGGATACACTCAAGAAAATTAAAAACATCCCCAAACAAACCTTGTATGTGTTATAGTCACAGCAGCAATATTCACAATACTCAGAAAAGTGGATGCAAACTGAATGTTTAATGACTGATGGACAGATAAACAGTGTGTAGTATATATATATATGAATATTATTCTAAAATAAAAAGAATAGAGTATCATACAAACCATAGTATGAATGAATCTTGAAAACATTATGCTAAATGAAAGAAGACATACAAAAGATCACATAGTATATGATTCTATTAATAGTAAGTATCTGTAGCCCACAAATCATAGAGACAGATGGTAGATTAGAGACTGCCAGGGCCTGGGCGGATTGGGGAGAATGAACAGTGACTGTTATCTGGGCAAGAGGTTTCATGTGAAGAAATGAATGGCCAAAATCTATGACATGGATGCTCTAAGAGAATAAATTGTACAGTATGTGAGTTACAGCAATAAAGCTGCTAATTTTCCAAAGGAATAATATTCTCCAATATTTATTGTTAAGCAACAAAGGCAATTCATGGAATAATAAACATTATGTTATTCCACTTGTGAAAACAAAAAAATATTTGTACATGTGTTAAAATTTTATGAATATTTATTCATATAATGTCACTGTGATCTTGAAAAAGTTTAATTATCAAAAAGTAGAAATCCTAACATATGACAAAGTAAAATTTTATCAAAGAAATATTACAAGAGATAAATTATATTTACAGATAAAAATAGGTTTAGGAAGCCTACCAACTAATTATAATCTATGACTTTTCCTAAAATCCTTATCAAAGCAAAGATAATCATAATATTCAAGAGAACTACAAAATCTGAACACTGAATGATGATACTAAAGAATTATTGTTGCATTGCTTGGTGTGATGACATTGTGGTTAATTTCTTTTAACTTTCTTATTTTTCATAGACAGATGCTAACATATATTCCATTACAATGATATGATGCTTGTCATTTAATTCAAAATAACCCAGGGGAACAGGTTGGGAAGAGTTTATGGAATATAGATGACCCAAGAATTGTCACAAGTAGCTGTGCATGGTGGTGCATGCCTGTAATCCCAGCACTGAAGAGGTTGAGGCAAAAAGATAGCTAGGAGTTCAGGGCCAGCCTGAGCTACAAAGTGAATTCAAGGCCAGCCTTTACTGCACAGTAAGACCCCGCCTCGAAAAGACCAAAACAAAAAGAAAGAAACAAAGAAAAAAAGAAAGAAACGAAGAAAATAGCCACAAGTCATTGAACCTGGATAATAGAAGTAACAGGGTTAATTACAGCCTTCTTTCTACTTCTATATTCCTGGAAAGAGATATAATATATTTGAGAAAAGAAACTATATGGAAAACACACCATATATGTAACTAACCGCATAGTCTCACATACAAGAAGAAAAAACAAACCAACAATATTTTTTTATTTTAGCACATAACTCCCAGAAGTTGGTAGATCACATAGATAGAACATAAGCAAAGATAGAGATTATCTGAATGATACATCTCAGAAATGCAACATATACATAAACCTCCACACTTAACAAAGAATACATGTGTACATAGAATATTCATTAAAAATCAGCCAAATGCCAGGTGTGGTAGCACACACCTATAACTTCAGCTCTTGGGAGGCTGAGGCAGGAGAATTTCTATGAGTTCAAGGCCAGCCTGAGCTACATAGTGAGTTCAAGGCCAGCCTGAACTGTATAGCAAGACCCTGTCTCAAGAAAAGAAAGAAAAAGAAAGAAAGGGAAAGGAAAGGAAAAGAAAGGAAAGGAAAGGAAAGGAAAGGAAAGGAAAGGAAAAGAAAAGAAAAGAAAAGAAAAGAAAAGAAAAGAAAAGAAAAGAAAAGAAAAGGGCCATAGCACTGGATCTAGAATGATCCAATAGACTAGTGAATCTGGAAAGAGAGTTCAGATACCAACTCCTGAACATAAAGGGAAATAGGGAAGAAAATGGATTGTCTAGTAGGAAAATCTCCTGCAATATAGAGAAAAATAAAATAGCAGCTTACCTGGTATAATAATGCAATGGACTCCTGGGAGAGTAAGGACCTTTCTGTGAAAAGTAAAACAATATAGGAAAACATTTCTATGACTTAACAGTGGAAGATTTTGTAAGTCCCAGTAGAGAAGTAAAAATGATTAAGATGCTACAGATAGGTAGACAGACAGATGATAGGTATAGATATACAGATATGCAGCTATATAGATGCATAGTTATATAGATACACAGAGATAGAGATATCAGTTCCCCAAGATGAATGAAATTATGTATCACAAACACATACTAATAAAAAGAGTCCTACAAACATAAACCACATGGTAAAAACCAATGATAGATTTAATTTCATCACGATTACAGTCTCTGCCAAGTACAGTGGTACATATCTGTAATCCTAGCAGCTTGGCAGATTATTAAGGCAGAAAGATCACAAGTTCAAGCCCAGTGTGGAGAACTTAGTGATTTAGCAAGGCCCTAACTCAAAAATTAAAAATAAAAAAGACTAGGGATATATCTTTGAGCAAAGGCTCTGGGTTTAATCTCAGTACCACAAAATTACCAATAAAAAAATTGCAGTCTTTTATTCACCAGAGAAAAGTACATACAAGGCTGAAAGATTGGGAGAAGAGATTTTCAACAGTTTAAGTTAACAAAGTAATACCTGCGAATCTATAAGCCCAGAAACCCATTCTAGAAATGATAAAATATATAAACAATTAGTGTGTAGAGAAACTCATACTAATAGCTTATCAAGACACACTCAGAGTTAGAAAACTAGTTAATGTATAATAAAACTAGTTAATGTATAATAAGACACAAATGTGAGTTTGGCGTGGGCTTCGTGGTGTTGGAAATACAGGCTGAGAAAACCTTTCTGGAACATAATCTGGATGTACCTGGTGCAACTGAACATTCATAAATCCTAAACCTCAGGCAGTGCGCTCCAGAGCATAGATAATTGAAAGCAGAGATGTTCATCACAGTGCGTAGCCCAGAGTGGGAGTTGAGGCAGTTTAGTGCCCATTCCTTGGGCAATGGGTGAGTCAAATGCACCAGATGTATACCAGGAACATCAAGAAACATGTCAGACCCACTGGGTTCTCCAGAATTCAGACACTGAGAACCTGGGATGCTGTTAAGTTTATTGGGGAGCTAACACCTGGGAAAAAACACGATTGAGGTTGGGGAGCCAACAGACCCTGACCAGACCTCTCAAAGTCTCTGACAGCCCCTAGCGAGGTCCTGGAACGAAACGGCCTAATAGAGGAAGCCACAGAGGGTGATGAGATGGCCTGGCCTCTCCGCTCAGTCATTGCTGGACCAGCCAGAGAAAAACATGACCTTGCCCAAAAGCTGAGACAGACCTCAAAAAAGCTAACAGTGGGAAGCATCAGCACACATGCGTGCACACACACACACACACACACACAGTAGCCATTAGGGAAATGCACATTAAAGCCACAGTGAGATGTCACTACCTACCAATTAGAAAGGCTAATTTTAAAAATGGTGATAACTCTCAAACACTGGCAAGCACACAGAGAAACTGGATCCCTCATACACTGATGTGAAATGCAAAATTATTTCAGAGTTTCTTATAGAACTAACTAAACATTCACTTATCCGCTAACCCTACAATCACAGTTCGGGCATTTTTCCCAGAGAAATGAAGCCTTATGTTCAGACAAAAAGTTGTACATTAGTGTTTCTGGCAGCTTTGCTCATAACAGCAGACTAGAAACAGCCTGGGTATCCCAGCAGCTAAATGGGTGGAAAACCCTGGCACAAAGATGGCCACATGACCACAGCAGAAGTAGACACTGTTGCAGCTGGCAACCTGGACACAAGTCACGAAGCATTGTGCTTAGGATAAAGATTACCTCTGCCATGACCTCATGGACACAGCATCCCCAAATGAGAAAACTACAGAGAGGGGGAGGAGGTTGGCGGTTTGCAGGCAACAGAAACAAGAGTAGATGTAAATAAAGTAGGGAGCAGGAGGAGTTGGTGGTGACAGAGAATTCTGTATCTCACTGGGGCAGTGGTCAAACAAGCCTACAGCTGAGGTAGAAGTGAGTAATTTCTGAGGTTTATATCAATGCAGTTTTCTGGTTTCTACAGTGGATTCCAATAGTACAGGATGAAGCTTGGTACATTTGAGCTTCCGTATCAAAACACCAGAAACAGGCGGGGGAGGGGGGTAGCTCAATGGCACAGAGCCTGCCTGGCAAGTGGGAGGCCCTGGGTTCAATTCCTGGTACCAAAAAAGGGAAAAAAATACCAGAAACTGATGGCCCCTAAAGAACATGAAGACAATGCTCCAGTCCTGGACCGGATTCCAAGGTCCAGGCAGTAGCAGACTCAGGGTCTGTGGAAACCCCACGTCTTGATTCACAGACCCATCTTCCCACTGTGTCCTCTTTTGCCAGAGGCACAAGGGACTTCTCCAAGGCTCTTTTATAGGAAAACTAACCCCACCATGAAGAAGCCTTCATCACCCAGTGGCTTACCAAAGGCCGCGTCTCCTCCTGCCATCACATTGAGGACGACTATCTCAGGGTCAGCATTCAGGAAACACAAACATTTAGCCCATGACCAGAAGTCGCCATTGAAGGAACCAGAGCAAAAGGCACACAGGACTCTGTTTTCTTTTTGTTACCTTTGTAAATTATTAATTATTTCAAAGCTTTTTAAAACCACATATACAAACTCTCAAATGAATAGTAAAATGCTGGCTGTTTTTTCAGGTATGTGATGTCTTTCTCTATAAAGTGCTTCAAAGGGATAGGACATAAGTATTGTGATGGAATATGTCATGAACTCTTCCCTCATTCACTAGTTGGATCATGAAAACAAAAACAAAGTTCAAGTTGTTTTAGTCAACTTTCCTATTGCTGCATACAATGCTAGACACCCACAATTTAAGAAGTTTACTGAGGCTCATGGTTTCCTGGTCTGCTGTCTCCCAGGCAAGAACATCATGGCAGAAAGACACAGTGGAGCAGTTCTGCTTTGCTCACGGTGCCAAGAGGCAAAGCAGAGGACAGTGCCAGAGAGGAAGGAGCCAAGGGCCAGACACAGACCCCAAGGCTACACCTCCATGGCCCACCCAGACACACCTGGAAGTGTGGTCCTCCAATCCCTGGGCAGACCCCAAGCCAATCATGCTGACATAACCAAGGTTAACTGTCACACAACCATGAAGAATCATCACTTTACTAAGATAACAGAGAATCCTGCAATCCCAGCTCTTGGGAGGCTGAGGCAGTAGGAATGCCACAAGTTTAAGGCCAGCTCGGCCTTAATAGTGAGTTCGAAGCCAGCCTAAACTACACAGTGAAACTGTGCCAAAAAGCCAAACACAGCAGTGACCATGCAGATAGAAAAGGAAATGAAGTACTGCTTTTAAGTCTGAAGGTTTACATTCATGTAAATGTCCATACCAGATAAGTAGGATCATAGTTACTCATATTTCATAAGAATACATATACAGGCAAGGTTGTGCGTCAAATTTAGCTTAGGCTGTTCCCGTCCTTGCTGTGTGCCTCATCCCGTTTTGTTCCTGTACCAGTCAGACTTCCAGCCATTAAGAAGCCTTCGCTCCGCTGGGAGCAAACCACGCTCCTTTCCGCAGGATGGACGCTAGGTGGCGCCGCTGCGCCCCTCACTCGCAGTCCTGCACCAAGTCCAAATTCCGGATCCAGAAAGACGCATTTGTGGAGAGCAAGAGGAGGGGGTGCAGGATAGAATGGCTGTGAAACACGGGGTGCAGTCTTCCCGCTGCCTGGCCCTCTCGGGTTGCTCAGCCAGCCTCCCAAAATCCTAACTTCTGGCCAGAGGTTGGCGCCAGACTCCAAATTCATGTATGTCACCATTTCTGGGGTCCAGGGAAGACCCTGCGACCTCTCAGAGTCAATTCAGTGGCGACTCAGGGGAGAGGGCCAACGTCCCTGGCTCTGTAAACTCCTTTACCCTCAAGCAGCGTGGAGAAAGGGAAAGTAGGAACCCGGGCAAGGCGGGAACAGCATGGTAGAAAGAGTCAGCGGGGCGCAGGTGCCCGGAGCGGAGTGGAGGGTGACGCCAGAGAGGAAGGGGCTAGGGACCAGACACAGACTCCAAGGCTACAGCTGGCCTCAGACACACCCAGAGGTGTGATCTTCCAGTCCCCCAGGTAACCCCAGGCCATCACAGAGAGACCACTTCCTACGCGGTGTGAGGCACCCCCTGACGTGCTGTTTAGAAAGTGGGGTGTTCTGATAGCCCCCTTTTCTCCCCTAATGTAAAGGAGGCATCGCCTGCCCGGAACAGACTGAGCTGGCCAAACAGTGAGCAGACAGATGTACGAGCTGCAGATTCCCAGTCACATCCGCTGCCCGCCCCAGGGAGGGCCGCATGGGGGGTGCACTTGGGAGCAGAGTGAGCCAGGCACATTGGGACTCCCTGGGGAGGGGGGAGGGCGGGGGAGGAGGGAAGCCCAGGGTTAGGCCCGCAGTGCTCACACATGTCAGACCAGCACGTGAAACTTAGCTGTTACACACGCAGAGGGCTGAGCTTTAAGGAACGCTTTGGGCTTTAGAAAAAATGCCCTAGAGTCTGAAAAACTCATTCGGTAATCGATCGCCTTTTTCTCCTTTCTAATGTGCTATCCTGACAGTGAGAACTCGGCAGCGGGTCTGGGCTGGGGTCAGATCTAACTCTTGTGGGGTTACTGCGGCCTGCCAGGCCACCCACGCCCCACCAAGCCCACGCTCTCTTCCTCCTTCCTTCTTTCTTTCTTTTTTTCTCCTCTTCCTTTCTCTCCTTTCTTCCTTCTTGCAAAAAGAACCCAGAGAGACACAGACATACAGCAAAGGTCACGTGGAGATGGAGACTGACGCCGGAACTGGAAGACAAGAAGGGTCTCTCCTGGAAGTGCTGGCCGACCTCAGTTTGGGTCCTTGGCCTCTTGCACTGAGAGAGGACACAGTCCTGAGATGCTAGGCCTTGTGATGGTGGCCCCCGGAATCGACCTCAACCACCCCTGGAAGAAGAGGAGCCAGCAGGGACAGGAAGCGGTGTGGTTGGGGTGGGCAGGGTGGATGCAGGGGCAGGTGTCCAGGACACTGTGTGGTTCCAGGTTCCCACGATGCTCTGGGGAAACACACACCCGTGTCCAGCAGCAGTGCCGGTATTGGAACATCTCCCATCCAAAGTCCACAAGCCACGTAAAACCAAGCAAGGCTGCAGAGCCTGTTTTCCTGCAGACCCCTCCAGGTCACAGGACCAGGAGGCAGAACAGCCAGGCTGGGCCCACCCGGCCCCAAAATCTCACCCGTGGGCAAAGGCTGTAAAGGAGAACTCCCAGCCACAGCCTTGGGCTGGGCAGACCCCGCAGGCCTCCTACACAGCCAGGCTGACCCCAGAATCCAGGGCCGCCACACGGGCACTGCTGCCACGGGCTTCCTGGTTTCTATGTGAGTGTGGCTGTGGACTGGGAGGAGAACCAGGAAGGAGAGCCTTGCTCAACTCACGGCCACGCCGAGCCCACCAGGGATGGGGCCATTTTCACCCCATGGCAGGCTGGGGAGCAGAGGCCTCAGCAGGCCCTGGGCTGGGCCCTGAGGGGGTGGGGAGGTTCCGCCCCACCCCAGCCTTCCCAGCTGCCCACCCTTCTCCCTCCACCTGCAGCTCACTTCCTCTCCATGGAAAACACAAGCAGTTTTGCTTGCAGGTTCTCACTGCCAGGTGGAGAAGCAAATGTCAAACTCGAGGTTTTGCATAAGGAAGAAAAAACCAGCCCACGGCGGGTGTGGTGGCGCACACCTGTAATCCCAGCACCCAGGAGGCTGAGGCAGGAGGATCACCTTTAGTTCAAGATCAGCCTGGGCTACAAAGTGAGTTCAAGACCAGCCTGAACCACAGAGTGAGACCCTGTCACAAAAAAAAAAGAAAGAAGAAGAAAGAAAGAAAGAAAGAAAGAAGAAAGAAAAAAGAAAGAAAGGCAAGCTAAGAAAAGAAAAACTGCCAGCCCGCTTGGGAGACTCTAGAGGGACACGGAGGATGCTGCTGCCACCATGCCTGACTCTCCATCTGTGATCACTCCGTCTGTGACCATCCCGGACTGAGGCCCCCACAGCGCCCCCCAGTCCTGCTTCTGCTCTGGGAGGTGAGAAGCTTCTCCCTAAATCCCGAGCGACCTCAGCCTCCTTACTCAGGACCACACAGTGCAAAGGCTGGGTTGACAGTGCGTTGTGTGTGTGTGTGGGGGGGAGGGTCCCAACCAGGCTGGAGGCCACAGCCACACACCCAGGGGGGCTGCTGTGGGTGCACACCAGGTTCCCACCCCACGCTTCAAGATTGATCTTTGCAGTTTGGACTGCAACTCTCCACCCCGGGTCTTTTCGAGTTGGTACTGACACCCGCTGTACCTCGGCGTTAATTTCCTGCCCAGAGAGGCAGTGAGTCATCTCCCGCCCCCTCACCAGCCCAGCTATGGCTGTGAGCCCGGCGAGGCTTGCTATCTGCCGTGTGACCACCGGGTGGCGACAGCGCCTCCAGCTCCCCTAGGCAAGGCCTGCGACACTGTGGACCACACGGTGGTCAACAAGCAACCCGGAAATGCCTCTGGCCTGAGGCTACAGCTTGAACGAATGTGGCAGAACCCTAGCGATTTCATTTGGACTAAGTTCAGTTGAGTGACACAGAAAAATACTAACAGTGTCTTCCATGAGAGTTTTGTTTCCATGTAAAACATGGGCCTGGCTGGTATAGGGGCTTCAGGAAGGCATCCAAGCACAGCCTCCTCCCTCTTCACAGCCCTGATCTAGGATGCGCCCTCAGCCTCCCAGTCCCGTATGACTGCCAGTGCTCCAGCCATCACATCTAAAGCAATAGAATGGAGCTGAAGACCAGAAAGGGCATAGCCCCACACTTTGAAGAGCTTCCAGAATTCATTTCTACCTACAACTTACTGGCCAAATCTTAGCCAAATAGGGAGACTGGGGACTGGAATCTTTTATCTGAATATTGCTACCCCCAAATAATCTCAGAGTTCATTTTGGAAAGAGAATGTAAGAATGAATATCTGGAGACAGCTGGCCACGTCAGCCCTGCATTCATATATGCCACTGGACATTTCTCTGGAAACACAGCATATTTCCCAACCACCGGAAACACCCCAACCCTCTTCCTGTGTCCCCTAAAGTTGATAGGACCCCCAGATCCATGTTCCATGTCCAGATTCTTCTCCTGAGTGTCCTAGGAGACACCTGCTGTGGTGTGATAAGCCAGCCCATCAGCCCCTCGGTGGGCAGGCTCCCCTGTGCCCCTAGCAGCGAGTTCCTGGCATCCAAGTGAAGATCTGCCTCCTGCCACACAACTGCCATGTTTCTGCAAGTGGGTTCAACCCACTGTCTACCCAGTGGGCACTGTGGTTCACACTTGGTGTGGTCTCCCAGGGTCTCCTGTGTTCACAGTGGGGCTTCGGGGCCGTGACTGGGTCATGGGCCAGTGCTTAACCCACTGACAAGTTTACAGCTGAGCGTACGGCTAGGACGTGGGCCTGTTTGGAGGCGGTCACTTCTGAAAAACAAAGGTTATTAAGCCCCTGTATTAGTCACCTTTCCATTACTGGGGCAAAATACCTGTCACCCACAATCTAAAGGAGAAGATTCCGTGGCTCATGGCTTCCGGTGATTCAGTCCATGGTTACTGGTCATGGCAGAAGGGTGTGTGGAGCAGTGCTGCTCAAACCATGGCCGCCGGGAAGCCAAGAGGAGAGGAGAGGAGAGGAGAGGAGAGGAGAGGAGAGGAGAGGAGAGGAAGCAGCCAAGGACGAGGCCACACCTTCCAGGTCATGTCCCCAGTGACCCTCTCTCCGAGATGACAGCCGCTGAGCTCCATGGCGAGCAGGGAAGCCCAGCTCACAGTG
>PVJX010025144.1:0-27250 GCA_004027295.1 Dolichotis patagonum | reverse complement strand
CTGCAGAGAAGAGTTCTATAAAATGTGCTTTATGCAAAACAGAATCCAAGAAGCCAGCCTTCCAGTTGAAAAGAAAAAGGAAGCTAAACTGAAAGTGAAAACTCTACTTTGCAAAAAACATAAAAGGAAGAATAGGAACTGTGACTACCTGAACTTTGGCTCAAGATAAATAGAAAAAAGAAAATATCCCTTGAAATTAGGTAACTAAAGGCCAGGACTGATGCAGGTTTTCAGGATAACGTGCAACTACTTAGATGGTTGAAAAAATTCAGACTGAAAACATATTTTAAAGACATACAAGTTGGTAATATCCCCCAGATATTTGATAAAAGCAAATGAAAATGCATGACAGGAATATACCTGTAATTGGACCTCCAAGAATTCCCACAGGTACGTTTCCAAGAAAGCTGACCCCCAAGGGAAAAGCTAATCATGAAATGGATAGATAAATAAGATACCATCATAGAAAATCAACAGAAATAGCTAATGGCATTTTTCAGTTCTGCAAAAACTTCAGACACTAAAATTATTAGATCACAATGCTTTTCTTCTTAGAAAAGAAGAAATTGAAGATATGATTATGGGAGACATGATCAAAGATAATGACTAGCACTTGAAAAAGAACCAAATAAAAGTTAGAAGAATAAAAATATAATGGATAAAATTAAATTTTAACAGGCGAGTTACATAGCAATTTCTGCCTAACTGAAGTGATAGTACAGAAAGGAGAAATAAATCTGGAGAAATTTCCCAGAAATCAGTGACTGAGACAAAGATTTGAAAACTGTGAAGAGATCAGGAGCAAGGAGATGCAATTAGGACCATTGAACACATCTCTTAGTGGCATTTGGGAGCCAAGAGGAGAAAACAGAGGTGAGACTTGACCAGGGCATATGGTTAGGGACTTACCCGAATGGAAGAGACCATGCAGTTCAAATGAAGAAGCAGATTGATGGTGCGCAGTGAATCCCTTGGAGAAAGAAAAGAATTTCCCCACTAGACGGAAAATTCAAATTACCTACAAAGACTGGAAGTTAAACTAACCTTTGACTTCTTGATAACAGTAACCTAAAAGCATTCAAATAATATTTTTAAATAAAAAGCATAACCATCAACCTTAAACATACCACCCAGGAAATTCACCTATTACAAACGAAGACATTTTTAGAGAGTATTCGTGGTGGCACTAGTCCCAACAGGGAAAATATGGAATCAAACTAAGCATCCATCAGCGGATGCAGAGATAAAGAAAATGTCTTGTACCTTCACTGTGGGACACACCTGCACCTTTAAAAAGAAAGAAATTCCTTCACTTGTGGCCACGTGAGTCAGCCTGGAAGACATTAGGTCCAGTGACCTAAACCAAGCACAGAAAAATAAATACTATACAGCCTCACTAACCTGAGGAACTCTACAAACTTGAACTCATAGAAATAGAAAGCAGACTGGTGGTTACCAGGGACTGGGCCGGGGGGGTGGGACATGGTGGTCGAAAGATACAAAATTTCCGTTAGATAAAAGGAAAAAGTTCAAGACATCTGTTGTACAATGGAGTGACTATAGTTAATAACAATATACCATACTATGTTCTCAAAACTGCTGAGACTACATAAAAAATTGGTAACTAAGGGAGGCTTGTGTATATATTTAGCATCCCTCTAAGTATGTATACTTCAAAACATCATGTTATGTGTGATAAATATATAAAAATGTTGTCAGTTAAAATTTAAATTTTTAAAATCATTAGACAAATAACCTATAATGTAACCAAATAAAGTAGAACAAATAAAATAAATGTAAAATCATGGATTAATAAATATATATAAGAATATGTTAGAACAAGCCTGGCATGGTGGTGCATGCCTATCATCCCAGCACGTGGGAGGCTGAGGCAGGAGGATTGCTGCAAGTTCAAGGCCAGTGTGGGCTATATAGTGACACCCACCTCAACAAAACAAAGCAAGAATATATAAGAACAGATATTAACATACATAAGAATATACAAATCATTCCCTTCCTGGGTATTTTCCCATAAAAATTGAAAAGATCATGTCTTAGCAATATATGTGCACTCATGTTTATAAAATCACAATTTGTAATAGCTAAATCTTGAAAACAACCAAAATGCCCATCGAGCACAGAATGAATGAAAAAGATGTGGTATTTTTATACAGTGGAATATTACTGAGCTATAAAAAAGGATGATCCTTTTGTGGGTAGATGAAGGCAAATTGAGACTATCCTCATAAGTGAAATAAATCAGACTCACATTTATAAATATTGTATTGTCTATCAGATATGAAAAATAATAATAATAAACTGAAAGAGTAATAAGATCCAAAATGCATAATAGATATTGTGATAACAAAAGGGAAAGAAAGTGCTCTAAATGATATAATTGTAGGATATAACCATACTACTATGTTTAAGTGTGCAAGATAGATGACCATACTACTAAGTTTTTGTTAATTCACCAAACAGAATGGTTTGTACTGTCACTGTTTGTCCTCTTTTTCTGCTTTGATTTTGTGACTTGAGCAACTACTTCTAACATAACAATCTGTAATTTATCAGCTAGTGATTTCTTACTGTTTTGTTTTGAAATTATGTATTATTTCTACTCTTTTTATTGCTTTGCTTTTTTTCTCTAAATAAAAGAAAGAATATACAAAACAAACCCATATAAGGATACAGTATAAGTATATAGTTTAGATAAGAAAATAATCTTATAACAATGAAAGATATTAAATTATATTAGCCTCAGAGAGTTTCCCAAATAATTTCAATCTTATACGTGCCCCAACCATTCTTGGAGGCCAGTATCAATTTGATACGAAAATACAGCGGCAGAGTTGAAGGTGGGGGTGCACATCTGTAATCCAAGCCCTCTGGAAGGCTGAGGCAGAACAATCACCAGTTCTAGCCCAGACTGGACAACTAGATACCTAGCATGACCCTGTCTGCAAATGAAAAGGTGCTAAGGCCATAGTTCAGTGTGAAGGTGCTAGGTTCGATCCTCAGTACTGAGAGGACGGGAATGTGAAAAGACACAGGAGAAGAGGAGAGAGGAAAGGGCAGGAGAAGAGGAACAAAGAAACAACAGCATATGGCTCCATCCCATCACCTTGAATATTAATCATACTTCATCCCAGGTACTGTCAGAGAAACCCCAGTAGTTCCCGAGAGACCCTAGGGCCAGTGGTCTTGGCAGAAACCAAAGCCAAGTTAACTTGGAGCGAGCTCTCCTATTCCATTCTCTCTAATACCACTTAGATTTACAAATTCCCATCAAATCTGTCACTTCATTCCATTCCAATTAATAAAACCTAATTCATCTGAATAGGATTCAAAGCGATTTGATGCCACTGCATCGAATTTTGTTCAGTGGAATTAGTCCGTGATTGAAATCTATTAAGTTCAACTGAATAAAATAAATTTAAATATTATGCAGTGAAATTAATTTTAATTAATTAACATTTCAGTTCGGGTCAACTTTAATCTGAACTTCACTTCTACATTTCTAAGTTTGGCCCCGAATTAAATCAATAGAAAAAATAGCAAAATCCAGCATAATTCTGATAGATACAGCCTGAAGCTAATCAAGTGCATTCATTCCTGTTCATCTCTAATCAGTTGAGTTTAGTGACATTCAGTCACAGAGAGATAAAACGTTCACCTCCAACTGTCAATGGGATGTTTATATTAGAAACTCAGAACAGGAGTTTTCCCAAACCACACATCACCGTCTGCAGTAAGAACTCTGCAGGACTGGTCTGCATCCATTCTTTCTTTGATCTTTATGTGAACACAGGATAAATTAGAATCAGAATGGTTGGAAAACAAAAGAGAAAATTACTATCCAATTTAATAAATTGAGTTCTCAAAAATTATAGGCAGCCTAAGACGACAAGCTTCTGTGCAGAAGGGCATGCCAGCATGTATGATTTTTAATTTCATTTTTACATCCCTTAGTTTGAATAGTAAAATATCGGTATTTTGATTCAAGATTATGGCTATGGAATTGCAAAAAGAAGAAGGTGACTGTGGCTGTATTATTCAGAAAAAATGGGACAGAAATGGCGGTGTTGCTATAGTCAACGATATTGCTCCGTCTTCCCATCTCTACGATAAACAGGGTCCTGAGGAAGTCATCCAAGGGGGTGCAGGCACTTGGCCTGTTTCTTTACAGATGCCCATCTGTGTCCAGTGACCTAAATCCATCAGGGCCCTTGGACCTACTGATAAGCATCACCAGGGCATTAGTGCCTAAGTTTTAAGCTTTTCCTTTGAGATTTCTATTCAATAACCAAGAAATCTGTGGGGTTTACCACAGTATCTGGTGGATCTTAGGTAAGTTGGAAACCCTTCTCTACCCTCATATGCCACAAATGTCTCAAAATACATTTAAAAGTGGTCACTCTATGAGTTCCCCTCCCAGGACTCAGGCTTCTGTGAGAATCCTGAGATGTGGGCTGTGGCACAGATCCTGGAAGAGACTACAGTAGGGAAAAGTCCACATGTCAAAGAGGAGAGGTTGTCTGCATGTAATCTAGAGGACCTAGGACTAATGGGTCACCCCTACCTCCTTCCCTGGGGTCAGCGTTAGCCTTAGGCACTGTTTCCCCTGGACTGTGGATACCCCAGGTGATAGGAATGTGTGTTCCAGTCTACTTCATCTTCCAAATTATAGCTATCAGATTATCTGGAGTTCTCTGTAGCAGCTAAGACACTTTGAAATATTCTCTCTGCTCCATCCAGTCTAGAGCTTAATCTAAAGGCTCTCTAACCTTCCTCTTCTCTAGGTCTTTTATAGTAGAAGAGAGATTCTCGCTAGTGTCAGAATATTCTGCACATAATCCTAACCAAATAAGGTTGTCTTTGTTTAATAAGCACATTGTCATCATTCGTAACTTGATAAGGACCATTGGCATCAGAGCCCGGTGGGCATCTGAAATTCACCGGTACAGAGGAGGAGAAACCAATCAGCAGCGCAGTGGAAAGGACGGAAGCGAGGAAGGAACGGCAGATTTTTCAGAGCCTGAGTGCCTTAGGGAATCTCGTGTAAGAGGATAGATACATCATTTTCCTGCTTCCTTATAGAAACCGTATACACATGTATCCTGGCACTCCACGTTGTGAACCTCAAATAAACACGATAAAAGCACTTTTAAGTGGAGAGGTCATAGGTTTTCAGCAGCCACAATTCCCGAGAGCAGAATTTGGGGTGGGCTACAAAGGAGCCACCAGCAGGGGGCACCAGATACCACTGTGAAAAGGGTCTCTGCTGCGCACCATACCTGTTTCAGTTCCTCTGCTGACAAGCTCCCTGTGATTCTGTGGCAGGGTTTGTACTTAAGCTGGCAGTAGCGGGTATAATAAAAACAACTTTCATTGAGCTAAAATAGGGTTTAAATTTCCATCATGGAGACTATAAACCCTTATGGTATTGTTTGTACTATGGTGTAGGTAGAGAACTAGTGGGACTCCTTAGGCACCCAGTGACACCCCAGAGTCTCGTGGGGAGAGTTCCCAGGCAGTATTTACTGAAGTCAAGTGACTTCGGGTAGCCCCAAAGTTCCAAAGAACACATTCTGGAGACACAAATATGAGCTGTGTTCTCAAGTTTTCATCCTCCGTTTGCCCCTGTGCTTCTGAAATAATTTGTTATTGACACAAATAACAGGGCATCTCTTGGATTCTTTAAGTCTTGGAAAACAAGAAGTCTTTTTCCCTTTCCCTTTTTTCCATTTAATTATCCAATCCATGATGAACTGTTCACCATAATACGGGTTGATCTGAAGTGAGTCCAAATACTATACTGATTATATTTAATTCTATTTGCACTTGGCTATTTTAATTCAATATGCCCAACTTCGGTAATTTAGCTCAATATGCCCAACTTTGGTGACTTGGTTAACTTCTAATGTGGCTTACCATTACCTAGTCACGTGACAGTGACTATGCCTACTTAATGGAGTTAACTAAAATCTTTAGTATTCTAAGGTTAAAGAAATTCTTAAATTCTTAGATGAATTATTTCTCTTCTCAGCACTTTTTATTCTTATCTTTCAAACAGTCTTTCCATTTCTATTGCTTTAACTGATTTTCTCCCAAAGACAATTAACAGGTAAATAATGATTTTATACACCAAAAGTATCACTTCATTAGCATAGTACAAACAGAGCAGTTCTTTGCTCAAAGCAAATTGAACCATTCTTCTCTGGCTAAATATAAAATATACACCCAATTAAAAATTTATATGGCTCTAGCCATTTAACCAAAATGGCCAGTACTGGTGATATTTGCAATTTGCTTTTTCCCTGGAATATAATTTTTCTTACTGGAATTCTTCTGTTCATACCAGGTGGGGAAACAGCTAAGGGTCTCATGTTGTAATTTACATATTTTCCTAGGAAGGAAAATAAAATAATATCAGCTTTCCATCACCCTAACTGGGGAAACGGGTTATCTAAGAACTAAAGTATTATAATTTGAAGAAAAGGTAGGAGATGGGAGAAGCTGGACACATGGCCACTCTCCCTTGAGTACTAATCTTCACGGACTAGAAGAAATGCCTCTGCATATACTCCTTTTGCATCATACCCTAGCGTCTAACAAAAGTCCTCCCCTCCAGGGCACAGATGGTGTGTCACACATGTTGAGTTTGGGTCCCACACATAACCAGGGACTTGCCTGAACACTACAGCCCAAATAGCTGGACACTTCCTTCCCTGGGCTTCTGGGTAACTCTTGTAGGTGGTGCTGAGAACCAGCTGACTCTCTTCTCCTCTCCTGCAGCACGTCTATCAACACCTCATCCTGAGGTAAGGGAGCTTGTTATCTTGCTCTTTGTACCAACACTGTTCACTGATTTTACAAAGAGTGTTGGACCATGCGCTACTTCTTTGGTTCATGCAACTTCCCGACACTTTCCATCATGAAGGTACAGCAAGGTGTTATGCTGCTCTATTGGTCACTAGATGGATAAAGAGAAGTTGAGTTGAGGGTCAGAGATGCATGCTTTTTCACTGGCTACTGGAATTACAGACTGAACAGAAGAGTCTCCTGTCAGTCAATCCATTAACTCCCATTAGACCCCTGTCTGCTTTTCCTCCCTCCCAGCAACTGAGTTTGTAACCTCTCATTTCCAAAAATGTTGGCTGTGAGGGCAATCCAGCAGGGACATCTGTCACGTCATTAACTTCCAGAGTTGATGTGACTGATCTGGCAAGCTGGGAGGGTGTCCCCTTCCTTCGTCACCATGCCATCAATCTCCCCCTTGAAACTTCGAGTTTGGTCAAAGAGGACAACCTTCTCCCACAGGGGACAACCACTTCCTCGGTCAAGGGCACACAAGTCATTAGGCTCCCTTGCTAGACCCTCCAAACAAGTTCTCAGAAACAATGGTATAAATCAAAATTTGCTTTGAGAGAAAGCGTTTATCAGTAGGTCACCCTGAAAAGAAGACACATAATGAGTGAACATGACCGCTGACCTGGTGATGTTTCTACATCCTCAGGGTCAAGGTTGGTCCTGCAGCCCCGGGACCTGTCTGCAACACCATCACAGCACCACCCACATTTTCCTCTTTCTGAAATAAGCAGACACCTAGCACAGCTCATGGATCAGACGGACTCACCGTGTCTTGGCGTGGCTCAGATTACTAGACACAGGTTCCACATATGGGACTTTTCAAGCAGTTTTTGACCACAGTCAAAGAAAATGAATGTGTGATATGCCATGGATTTAACCAAGGGGCAGAAAGAGAAGGGAGAAGCAAAACAGCTTGACTGTGAAAGGTAAACTTAGATCTCTGAGATGCGAAGACCAGACCCAGTGGGCAGCAGCAGTTTCAGAGTGGACCTGTCTTGGGGGACTGCCACCCTTCTTCCTTCCACACAGAACATCAACGTCTCCTCCTCAACGACTCACCAGACTGTCTCAGATACCTTTTAAACCTTCCAAATATAATTGCGCCAAGAAAAAATACAGTCAAATTAAGTCAAATCTAGAAATTCACGTGGAATAGGAGAACACTCACGGTAACTCTTTTTCAAGTTCATGACACTTGCTCACTTATCAGAAGACCATGAATCTTAGTCCCAGTCCATTCTCAGTGACCTTAAATTGCCTAAATTTTTTTTAAAAAATTGATTTTAAGGAAAACTACTGGAATATCTGAGAAGGTATCACAGCAGAGTGTTTTTGGGTTGGGGGGCTTGTGGTTTTTTTGGGGGGGGGGTTGTAATTTCACTAAGGCTCGTATTATGTTATTTGTGATTGTTCAAGTGATACTCCATGCTCGCAAGCCCTTCTAATACTTTTATTTTGGAAACAATATTCAGAGAACCAAATGAGTACTTAACACACTGAAAAGACAAATGTGTTAATTCCACACAATGTTTGCACACAGACCCAGGGATTTTAGTGGATTCACTTTTGGGTTCTTGGCTGCTAGGTCTCCCCTATTCCCAGCTTCCTCCAGGAGTCATCTATCCTCTTAGCATAATGCTCTTCAGGCTCATCCAAGTTGCTATACTGCATAATTTTCTTCTTTTTAGTACTAATATTATTACAGAAGAGAATTAATAAAATAGGAGTAGAGATGGAGAGGAAGCAGAAATAATGAGCCATTGTGTGTGAGGCAAACCACGGCATGCTTCCTCCTAGATGAGATACATAAAATAGTCAGATCGAGATGCAAGGAGCGGGCTGGTGTTCACAGGAGCTGGGAACACAGGGGACCCATAAAGGCTTCAGTTAAACAAGAGGAGAGACAACCCCGTGCCCGCAGTTAACAACACTGTATGTGCACTTAGAAAATCATTAAGAGGGGCGATTTCACATTAAGTAGTCTCACCACAACAAAACGAAATTAAAACAAAGTCTTCTGTTGTTGGAGCCTTCGAATCTTCCCACCTATTCCTTACTCTGGTCACCTGGGACTCCTCACAAGTTCTCCACTTACCTTCTAATTGTCACATGAAATGAACTTTGTATCATCCTTTTAGTGGACTTTACTATGAAATCTGCTCATGACAGCCCTCTGCTCATTTGGAAATTCTTCCTTCTTTGTTCTTTCGCCCCCTGGCTGCCTTCTTTCTGAGACTCCACTGTGGTCCTCGCCCTCTCTCTCATTTCAAAATGCTGTAGCAATCAAACAAGTTCCATCCACACTGCTGCCATTTCCAATATTTCCTGGGTTGGCCTGATGTTGCTAAAACAGGATTTTCAGCCTTGTGCTCCTCAGATCTGTTTGCCTACAGGCACTTTTCTGTTTTATGTATGAAGCTCATCATCGTTTTCAATATTCCCTGGGTTCTGAGCTTCCTCCCCGTTTCATGCCTTGACAAATCACACCAGCATCCTCTTGATCACACAGCCCAGGGGCTTCCCGCCAACTTCTAGCCCTTTTCACCAACGCTATCCCACCAGTCCCAGTTATACTTCCCAAGTCTCTCTCTGTTTTTACCTACTTTTTTCTAGTACTGCTTTGTTATTTCTCTGCTCCATTAGAAAGAGCATCTGCAGCAGGGCAGAGGGACACAGAAGTGTAATCCTAGCTATCAGGAGGTGCAGGCGGGAGTGTTACAAGTTCAGCTGGGGCAACTTTGTGAGACATTGTCCAAAAAACTCCAAAAAGTTGAAGCTGGGGATGTGGCTGCATGTGGAGGCCCTGGATTCAGTACTGGGGGTGGGGGGAGAAAAGGAAAGGAACCATCACACCTGGATTCCCTGACTTCGTCTCACAGAAATTCATCTAGTAACTTCCTGTTGATCTTTTAAAACTCGAATTTGACTGTATGAATTCATTCCCTGCTTCAAATAGTTTAGTGGTTTGCCCGTGATTTTTAGGATGAGGTTCCAACGTTTTAAATTGGAGGGAAACAAGCATTTTCAAAAGAGAATTAAGCAGCGCAAAAATAATATCAGCTCTGGAAAAGGTGTTTTGCAACGTGATCCTTATTTGATATCTACTGTTAACTCCTGCTGCAGCCTTCCCAATGCATCTCCTCAGCCCCGTCCCACCCTGTGTACCCCGGCTCCTACATACACACTACACCAGAAATCTGCCCTCTGTCTTTTTACCTTACCTCCTACTCCCTTTGGCTGGGAGCCTGTTGTGATTTAGATCTAGAATATTCCTCAAAAGTCTCATCTGTTCAGCAGCAAGGTTTTGGAAGGTGATTGGATTGTGAGATGCTATAACCAACAGCGCACTGATCTATTGATGAGTGCCTAGTTAATATGGTGTTTGGAATTAGGACCTAATGAGAGAAGTTTTACCTTTGGGGGTTATGTATTCCTTCCTGGATCATCTTTTTTCTTTCTTCTTCCTGACTTCCATGAGCAGTTTTTGCAGCAACTGGCTGATATCCCAATCTTATGGATGAGTGTATGGTAAAGTATACAGACAGTAGAAAAAGTAATAGGGCATTAGGGGTCCGGAAAGATCAGAAGTCTGTGGCCAAGACAAAGACTTCTCTGAACTGCCCACTACTTATTGGGGGAGCATGCAGGGAGGTCCAGGGAACAGCTGAGGCAAAAGGTTTGACAGTGCGCAAGGCCTTGTGAAGAAGGAGCAAAGACATTCCAAGCTAAATGCATGCTTAATGGGAGAAACGGCTTATCTCTAAGATTGGCAGTTGTTGCCTTGGACGTCTGAGTGAGATTTAGTGTGCCTGTTGCAGTGTTACCTTGCCTTCAAAGGGATCCCAGTGTCACCGGCCACTACAGGCCTCTGCCATGACAGCATGGGGAGCTTTGTTTCCGCATGGCAGCCACTGGCTCATCAGGCAAGTCACTTAGACCTGGGGCAGATGCCTACATTAACATACAAAGCCAGCTGATTAATTCTGAAGCCTGTTCAGCACCACCTCAGCAGCTTCTCCAATATGCTTTTCCTTCACCCTTCTCTGCTGCCACGATGTTCCTGCCCTGGCTGACGATAGACTGAATCCTCCCAAACCATGGGTTGAATTAAGTCTATCTTCAAGTTGGATTGTCCTAGCAACAAGAAAACTTACTAGAACAGAATCCTTACCTCTCACACGGCCTTATTCCTCCAGAGCATGCCATTAAACCTCTGAGACCCTTTACCACCTCTGGGTTTTTCTTACTGACCTCCTTTCCCTAGACCACTCTCCTTCCTGTTCATAACATGGATCAAACCGCACTTCCAATCTGTATTTTTCCTCTCTGTCATTCTACTAGATTTCTCATAATGTGTGACACATAATGGGAACCCAATGGGTGTTTGATTGGATAAGTGTATGAATGAACCAGTGAGCATTAGGCTAAATAACGAGGAAAGCAATGCACGAATTGGTTCCAGGATCCCTATGGGTACAAAAGAATAAATAAATAAAATTACATATACTCAAGTCCTTACATAAATAAATATTTATATACAACCTGTGCATCCCCGGCCTATGGATGAACTTATCTGCAGATGACTTCTAATAGCTAATACAACATAAATGCTGTGGAAACAGTTGTTATATTATGTTGCTTAGGGAATAAGGCCAAGAAAAAAGGTCTGTGGACATGTTCAGTACAGACATAATTATTTTTCAAATATTTGCAATTCGTAGTTTGTTGATTCCATGGATGTGGAGCCTTTAGCTATGAAGGACCAACTGTGTGGAGAGCTTTGTTCATTGTGTTGTTATGTTTTTGGTGACTTCGGCTCAGACTTCTGGTATGGGGGCCAATCAGATGAGTGACTGAAAGAATCACTTAACCTTTTCTAAACTACATTTCTTTCTGCATAAAATTAAGAGGTTATGTGCAGAAATGATGGACGTCCACAGTTAGTTCTATTAGTCTATGATCTCAGTGACCATCAGTTTGCTTAATTGTATATCTTAGAGTCAAAACAAGGGAGCTTGGCTCCCATCTGGCTTTCAAATTTACTCCTAAATTACGGAAGCTTGAATGTCAAAGTTTCTTCCAAGCGAAGAACTACATATATCAATAGAAAAACATGGATTTACCGTTGCCTCAGGTTTCTAACAAAATCAATCTTCCTATTATTGAACTAAATTTACTTGAAGTGCAGCGTCTCTGAGGACGGTGCCAGTTCTGGAGAAGTGGGAAGAGGTTTGCGTGATAGTGACTGTGTCCAGGTGCCTTTCTGACTGTGCTTTCCCCTCCTGCAGATGGAAGTCCTTACACGTGGTGGGTTGGCAAAGCCAACGAGAAACACTACTACTGGGGGGGCTCAGAGCCCGGGATTCAGAAGTGTGCCTGCGGTATCGAGCGCAACTGTACGGACCCCAGATACTACTGCAACTGCGACGCAGACTACAAGCAGTGGTGAGTGCAGCTGACCAGCGCCCCTGCGAGTCAGACCACTGATTGACCCTACAGGAAAGTCGCGAGGGTGCCGGAAGAATAAGATAATAGGTTAGAAAGGTTTGGAACCAACCCAGTTGGCAAATGTCAGGGACTACTGAAAAATATAAAAGCCATATGAGGTCAGTGCAACAAGGGTATGCATTTAGAAAGAGATTTGACACATAATTGATGTGCTCATATTTTATTCAGTGAGAAAAATAATGAACCATGTTGCTGACAGTGATTTGCATTATAAAATGTACCCTGCAACAGTGGAGGGGTGGCGGGGCCGGAAGCCTGCGTGCAGTTAAGGGAGCAGCCACGGGGAGCCCCCCCTTCCTGCGCCAAGGTCACCTCCCTGTATATGTCCACTTTGAGCATCTGGACCCCCCAAAAAAATTAATTTAAAAGAAAATGGAGGTGAAAAATAAGAATCTTCTTTGTTTTCTTTTTAAATTGTTCATAACCTTGATACCAGTCAGGTTTAGAAAGATCTATTTTAGGTCGGTTTCATCCCTCTGCTGACTTTTGGCCTGCTAACAGTGAATGACCAAGTCTGCGTCTCTCCTAGAGAAAGATAAAATCATCTGTCATTCTCAGAGAGACAGAGACAGACAGACAGAGCCAGAGGTGTAGGTGGAAGAATATAGACCAGAAGCACATTCCAGCCCCGGCTCCCCCTGATTTTAAGAGCCCAGAAAGACACTGCATGCTGTGAGTCTGCTCCCCACAGCTGCAGGAAGGAGACCCCTGGAGTTCTTCATATGACCACCCACACCCCCCTCAGGTCAGCCCCGGGTAACACCTCCTGCTGAGCAAAGCACAAGACAAACTCATTGCTCTCACTGCCCCAGAACTAACTCTAAGAACAGACAGTTGTATGGTTTTCTGGTAGGAGGACCATTTACCTCCCAAGGGTCTTATTTTTTTCAGTTACTGAAACATATTTCAAAGCTTATCTACGTAAGTGATTTATAGATCCTATGTGAATATGTGTTTAAAATACTAGTAAGTAGGTGGAATTATACTTTCATTGTGGTTGGTTGTGAAGAAAAGATTGTGATATTCAATTCTAATTTTATTTCTCTGGAAGAGGTATTTATTTCTCTGAATGAGGTAATTACATGCAAGGGGCTACTAAAATATATGGTGAATGTTTAAATTTTACAACTTTTACAGTAAAAGACACATTTCTATTAGTCCCCCCGAGATACTCTGTGTCACATAAGCACACATGTTCCCTCATTCCTGCCACTTTCTGAAGCAGTTCTGCAAGTCCTCTTTGGTGAATGTCTTTATGAGACATGGTCAAAAATAGAGTACGTTGTTGGCGGCTGCTGTCCAACAAAAAGATGGATTGATGAAAACACGAAACTGTGTTTTCATCCACCTTGTTCAGTGGATCAAGCATCCTGCACCTCTATATCTTCCCCAAAGTCAAAATGGCCGTGAAAGGTAGGCATTTTGACTCAAGTCAGGACATTGAGGCAGCTTGGACACCACAACTGAAGATACCTATGAAAGAAGAATTCCAGAACTGCTTCAGAAACTGGCAAAAAGAGTAGGATCAGTGCTTTTAAGGCAAGAGGTAGTATTTTGAGGGAGAGTAATGGCAACATGTCTAACTCTATGGGTGTAAATGTACTTGCCACATAAACACTGGGCCTCCAGGGATTGGAAGGGTGTGACTTTCAGGTTAATCATTTGTTCCTTTAGTCGTTCTTTCTATCAGACATTCACTCAGCAAAAACTGACTGAACACTTGTGTCCCATTCATTCCTCCCACCCTTGGGGATAAAACAGTGAATGCAGGAATCCCTGGCCTGACTCATACTCTTGGTGTCTTTTTTGGCCAGTTATGAGACACCAACTAGCCTAGAAGGTTCTCTCTGATCTAGACTTTTGTTCTACATCAATTCCTTCAGGAAGGTTGCCTTTAGTCACAGCCTCCCTAACTAGATCAGGTGGAAACCTTGTCCCAAGGAGTCATTCAACCAGGCAACCCAGGTTCATGTCACTACCCTCATTGCTCCAGAGGAGTGCAGAGGGTGACAGGAAGAGGGCAACCCAGCACTGGCAGGTACCTCCAAGCAAAACTCATTTTGATCAGACATCGTGCAGAGTACTGGGACACAGTCATGATACAACGTGGCCCTTGTTATCAAGGAGTTCAAACACAAGTTGAAGGAAAATACATGCATATGGGCCACAGTATTTCCAGTTCCCTGAGTTGGATGGGCTCAGATAGGAAGGAACCAATGAGAAGATATCTGCAAAGTCTTTAAAAAGCATCACAGCCTGAAGGTATGGTAGAGTCAGGGAAGCTGGGAATATTTCTGAGTTTTGAGAAATAATATCTACAAGAACTAATGATGCAAGAAAAAGGAGCAAAGAAAGGGAGAAGTCTAGGCAGACTCACTATGAAACACCTCAGAATAAGGCCATCTATAGGCTCAGGGATCGTGGTTTGAGGAGATAAACTAGCAGGTCAGCCTTGGAAATGCCAAGTTGGAGGTCCCCACCTAGTGTCTGTGCCTCCAAGAACCGAGAGGGCATCAGGAGTGAGAAGACAGAAGAGATATACAGACTATAGAAAATGCACTTGTCTCTGAAACATGTCAAAACCCTCCTCCAGCCAGCTGTGATAGAATAGCAGCATCTCACTCTGAAATGACAGAGTCCAGTGTCCGCTGAGCATCAGATATTAAGGTTTAATTGCAGCTTTGACACTTTGCAATAAATAAGAAGGTTTGGGATTCTAATCTTGACACTAGGTCTCTAAAAGGTTTGCTGTCACTGGCATAGGCACTGTACTCTGAGCAGAGAGCAAATTGAAAAGCATACTGAATCTGTAATAAATAGGTATATGAATATGTCCTTCTTTGTTTATCCCTAGAGAGCAAGCTTTTGGAGATGTTACACCAGCCTCTAGTATAGGCTTCCCCTACATGGATCTTGTAAATATTTGGGAGAAGTGGTATTGCTTTAGCAGTATCTTCCAAAGTACTCAGGAACCAAGAAGCATGAAGCTAAGCAACTTCATGAATAGATGTCTAGATTCACAGATTCACCACCTTGACCAGAACCCTTTCCTTGACTTGCTTTTTATTTTTAAACTGGGCATTGAGCCCAGAGTCTTTGCACTCAACTATATTCCCAGCCCTTTCTAATTTTTTGCTTTTGATGTTGAGACGGTCTTGCTAAGTCACTAAATTGCCCAAGCTGAGCTCAAATTTTCTGTCCTCCTGCCTCAGGTCCCCAAAGGCTCGTGATTTTCAGATATGCACCAGGAGGAGGCTTTTAACCTCTCTGAAATGTAGGTTTGTTTTCTGTATAATAAAAATAAACCTTGGTTGGGATATTTCTGTGGGAATGAAATAGAATATAGAAAATGAAACATTCTGAAAGTTATAGAGTATGAAAGGCACAGTCATTTGCATTTCTTAATTGCACAATTCTTACTGCAGCTCTTAATGATTACAAATGAATCATAAGAATGCATCCCTTCACACTCTTGACTTGCTGCACAGCGGACCTCAGCTAAATCCTACGCCTCTGCCTGCCTGGTGTTACGGAATAGGGTGTAAGGGTGACTCGTGCACGAGCAGCTATCGAGGGACACTGTGCTCCAGTCCCAGCCCCATCGCTCCTCAGAAAGAGGTGCCAGAACCATGCTGCTGAATGCATCCGTCCAACTTGTCACCCTCCCCCTTAGGCAAGAACAAGAACCGCTTTGTCAGGGGAGGAAACAGGTCCCTGAGGGTCCCAGACAGCCTGGGGACAGCAGCCTGCTGGCCAGCATTGCCCAGGAGTTGACACAGCCCCTTCTGGCTGGGAGGAATGAGGGGCACTGAGCTGAGAGCCCAGCACCCCACCAAGACAGCTGCCGCTCAGTCCTTTTCCACGGCCCGAGAGGGGGGCTGATGTGGCAACAGGAGGGGCTACACCTCCAGCCCAGAAAAACTGACGCAGCCACAGTGGTTGGGAACTAAGATTAAGAATAACGGTGCCATCGACTCATCCTTTCAGACCGTCCAGTGAGAAAGCTGCTTTTTCTGATAATCTTCTCTCAATCACAATCACTTGAGCAAAATGGCATGAAATCAAATGGGGCCAAAGTACTCCCCCGCTGTTCTCTCGCTATGGGACTGAACTCAGAGCATTTGACTTAAATTTTCTTATCAGCATGAGAGAGTGAGGTAACACTTGCCAAGTTATGTGAAGATACTGCCATACAGCCTTGTTTAAATTTAGAACAGGATGCTTTATTTCTAGTACTGTTTGAATATTGGATAAGAACCCTAGCTAAACTCATTACAAATCTCTTAAAATACAAATGCATGAATTGGGACCCAGGAAAAAAATTAAATTACTTTCCAAAAATCACATTGGAAACAGCAAGACAAAGCCTAGAGACCCATATCTCCACACTTCCCGGTCACGGCTTTTCTATCATATCATGGTCAGTTTTCCCATTGTTTTATCTTTTGAACAATTTGTGAGTCTGATGTTTTAAGTAGCTATTTATAAGTGTCACATTTCAAGCTTCAACCACAAACCACAAGTGATATGTTGGTTTTTGGTTTTTTAAGAACTCTACAATTTAAATTGAACACTTATTCTTATTTACTGTAGGAAAGTACATAAAAATGGAGCCAGGGTAAATAAGATTGTAGCTCGGGGCATGATTGGGTCTCACACTAAAGCTGCAGTGGGCAATGAATACTATAACCATCTCAATAATTGCCTGATTATCTATGCTGTGCGAAGTTTTGCACAGTTATTTCTGGGATTGAATGCAATTTAACATTTATGATTTACTATTCACAGCAATAGTCAATATTCCCACCTACTGTGCCAGAATCCTAATTAAGCAAGCCTTGGTCTCAGCTAAGTGGCCACTGCTGGGTAATTCCAGGCTCTTACAGCCTGACTCCATAAGCTAAATTATCACATCTGAAATTAGCAATTCCAAAACGAAATGATTGGTGAAGGAATGCCACTCACGGCTCGCGTGCCCTGCTCTCACTGTATTTCTCTCAGTGTTGAATTTCTGGACAGTTGTGTCCCAGCCAAGATGAGCACAGACATGGTGAGAAATAAGCAAGATGAGAAGCAATTAGCCCAGTCTCCGTGTTCCAATTAGGAAGCTGTTCCCACCTCCATATTAGAAAAGCCTGTCAAATACTAACCGGTTGACCCCGAACGAATTAGTTTGTCTGTGGGGTTTTTTCATCTGGGGCCAGAAATAATCCATGACAATCTTTATGCGGCAGCAGAGAGAAGTTTAGCAAAGAACTTCTTCAATATTTCAAAGCCAGAATGCATATTCAATGGGGTCGGTTCCCTGCCCAGCAACTAATTGCTAAGTGTCTTGAATATTTTTAAAAGGAAGCATTATACATTTTTCATTGTTTATAAATGATTTCCTCTAATCTTCTCAGTAACATTGCTCCATGAAGTTTTCAAAGTGACTTTAATTCAAAGTGAAATATTTATATGTGTGCGTTCACTGGCAATGTTGATCGAATAATCCTAGCAGGAGGTCATGGACTGCTGATTAAACACCAGGACTTTCTCCTAATACTTAAATATGTGGTTCCCCTTAAACCTTACATTGACCCTGACACGATGGTACTGTTTTATCCCCACTTTACAGTTGGAAAATCAAGCTCTAGGCAGGTTAATTTTTACCCCAAGGGTGCTCAGCTAATGTGCAGGGGAGCAGAGATTCAAACTCAAAACTGACATCCCAGACTCACATATGGCTCTTCCACAAGACATATTCTCTGCACAAAATTTTTAGTGTGAGCATTGTTAATAGCAGGATTTTTTTTTTCACTTTTTATACAGCGAAACAAAAAACAACATAAAAGTTACTGTCTTAACCATTTGGATTGTACAGCTCAGTCATAGTAACTCCGATGAATAAAACTCTACAGCACTTGTCGTATGACGGGTACGTTTCCTTTGGCATCATCTTTAAGGTCCACCTACTTGGTGCCATGTATAAGAATTTCCTTTTCAGGACTGAGTAGTGTTCCACAGTGTGGCTAGACAGCATTTGCACTTCCATTCACCTGGGTGTGAACACAGGGGCTGCATCCACATCTCAGTGTCTGCGAATGATGCAGCTAAACACAGAGGAGCGTGATTTTTTGTCACTGAGTTTTGCACACTTCCATTTTGCTTCTGATTTGGTTTTTACAAACCTCTTGTCTTTATTTTACATTAAAAGTAATCATTAGCATACATAGGTTCAAATTCTTGTCTAAAGGCAACCTGGTTTTAAATCCTAGCTCCATGGCTTGCTAGTCAATGACCTTTAGCAAGGGGCAAAAGTTCTTTGAACTTTCCTAAGCCACAAAATGGTCTGGAATACCTGTAGGATGTGACGTCTCTGACACAAAGCTGAAGAAGAAGCTACTGAAGTAGGTGAAAAGGCACTGCCGCATTTCACCAGAAAATGCTCATCAAAGCCACCGCTCCTGGCTCGCGTTCTCAGAGGGCTGATCTCCAGTCACACTTGGGACACACGTAGGGTCGCTGACCTCCTGCCCTGCTGCCTCCAGGGTCCCCGAGCGCCACCTGCAGGGTCCCTGAGTGCCACCTGCAGGCTCTTTGCCCCGCCCTTCTGGGCTGACAGCCCTGTTCCACCTTGTCCTGCTGGCCGTGCTCCCTGACTCTGTGACTCTTGCTGCTCTTCCTGAGGGACAGGAGGGGCTTCTCAGTCATCCCCTTAGCAAACCTGGGCAGAGGTTCAGGACTAACAGGAGTGGGGCACAAATAAATCTGCACTGGTTCCCTGCAGGGGCTGACCCAGGCCTGTGGCTCCTGAGATGTCCTGAAACCCCAGCTCTGTTCTTGCTCAGGTGGCTTCCGGGCAGCCCCAGGCAGCCCCAGCCCCGCGGAGACCTCAGGAACAGGAAGTGCTTCCCCAGCTGCAGCTGGTTCCTGCAGGAAGAAGCTCCGAGGCTGAGGCAGGTCCACAGCTGACCCCTTATGAAGACGTCTACAGCTTCAGCCACAAAGGGCTGTGTCTCTCCTCACTTCTATGACCTCCAGCAGTGGCCACCATCAATCAGCGTCAGAGTAGATGACACCCTCATAGGACCCCAGTGTTCCCCAGTGTGTGTAGTAAAAGTATCAGGCTAGTTTATTTTATAAGCTCTCCTCGGGAGAGAGGAAAAGGTAAAGTCCACAAATTTCTTCTTCCAAGTGTTTCCTGCAGGAAACAAGCTGGAAAAAAAAATACAGCCTCATGGACCTGCAGTAAAGATTAGTTTTGGGGGACAGGACAATTTGAATGAAGATTCATCAATAGGAAGTGGATGCTGTCTAATACTACAGGACAATGTCTTGCTAAATGTACATTATTAACAGAAAAATACTTCTTTCCTGGGAATTCACCTTGGGATGTGCACTAGGGTACAGCAGCCAGGCTCGTCCAGGCTGGAACTGCACCCCTCGGGTCTCACAGCCGCCTCTAACCCCTCTGCAGCTCTGTGAGGTCAAAGATCTATTGGCAATAAGGTTAAAGAAATGTCTCTCCTCATTTCCAGAAGCATAAAGATGATACATTATACACTGTCTCACATGTGTTTCGGTGCCAACCTGCAGGCATGGCACAGAACCCTGGTGACACCTTATGGATTGTACCATGACAGCGAGGTAATTGGGCACCGGAAAGGATGTCAGCAAAGTGTCAATATGGTTTGACCACTGCCCCCAAATAATATTGATGACAGGGAAGAGAGGGAGATTAATCAGCTGGGAGCCTGTCAGATGCTCAGAGGAGGCTGTGGCTTCCCAAAATAGATCCAGCCCGCTAACAGGGTTTTAAATGGGCTTGATCAGAACAGATTATTTAGTCCCCTTAAGAAAAACAGAAAGCCAAGGAAGCATGCTGGGAAAGCGTGATTTATCGTATTTTCCAAAAATCACAATGCCCTGCCCCACAAAATCAGCCATGCAGAAGGGTCAGATTAAAAGACAGGCATGTGAGACACCCAGAGACGGAGCAGCTCTGACACATGTCACAGTGGTGGCCAGGGGGACGCAGCCCAGCCCTCTGTTTGTTTTATTCTGTGTTCCCTGGGGAGTTTACAACTCTGACATCTCAAATCCAGCCTCACACTTTCCCCCAGGCCACCCACAGCTCTTCCTGCTGCTCTCTTGACACAGTAACAGTGCCTGATCCTTGCAGCTGTCCATTTGCTCACAGGCTTCCCTCCTGCAGGTCCCCTTCACCCCCTGCTGCGATTGTCTCCTTCCCTTCCTGTCAGCACTTCCAAACAACTTTCTGCTTTTCTGGAGTCTCCAGGGCTGTCTGTTTTTGAAAATCCCCAGGAGAGTTCAGACCACTGCTGATCACCCAGCTCTGCCTTCTATGAATCAAATCAAAATCTCTGTGGATCATTTCTGACCAACCTCGGTTTTGCAAACCCTTGAGATTGCAAGAGTGTAGTAGTCAAGGTCAAAAAATCACTGAGTTGAGGCAAGATTGAGCTGTATAGAGGAAAGAAAGAAGAAAGAAAGAAAGAAAGAAAGAAAGAAAGAAAGAAAGAAAGAAAGAAAGAAAGAAAGAATTTTTAAGCAATATGAATCTAATTTCCCTGTTATATAAAAGAACCCATCTGTTCTTCAAGTTTAACGTCATTCTCAGAGCTCAGCATGGCTTCTGTGGCTCCAGCCATCACGCTCCTATCCTGCAGCAGTTAGAAAAGGAAGGAAAAGAAGATGTACCCTCTGCCTGAAAACACTTTAACTTGCAGATCACTTGCTGCAATTTCTGATCAAGGACTGTGACTGGCAGTAAAGATAGCTGGGTTACTTGGCCTTTGAGTGGGCATGAGCAAACCTTGGTGAAAATTAGGGCCTCCACCCCCAATGAAGAAGGGAATGAGCATTAAGAAGAAACTCAACTGACAGCCTCGGTCTCAAAGGCTCCGAAAGTCCAGCTATGGACTGAGGCCCTACCAACTGTGAACTACAGTAAACCTTTTCCCCTTTAACGTTGGGTATCAGCTTCTTTGTCCCAGCAACAAGAAAAACAACTAAGACACCCGGTATCTGTCTTCTGTCTCTGTCTCCAGGCTTTTGATGCCAAGCTCCACCTCTCATGTGTGTTTGCACATATTTTATGACTTAGCAGCTTCACTGACTACTTGTGATGTGAATTAAATACGCAGCCCTTTCACATTCTAGATTTCTGTTCTTTTTTTGTGTTTGTAGACTTTCCTTTCGGTCATGAGTCCCTGCCTAGGATACGTGGCTGCCTGTTTTCACCTGTGACCACATCTCCAGCGCATCCGTGGTCAACACTGCAGGCAGAGATTTTGTAAATTGAGAAATATTTACTTACATACCAGCTGTTCAGCCACCATCGGTCCTTGCTGAGAATCCAGCACCAGGCTGGACTTTCTGGTGGCCTTAGAAAAGTCAGACAAAGAGCACATTTTCTTGACTCCACCAACATTGCAATCTGGGCACCTCTTGTCTTTGTTTAATAGAAAAGTAGGGAAAGGATTCCATTACAAGGATTTTATCCATTTTCTAGCTTTCATTACAACTAGTGAACTAGAGTGACGTTGTGGACGTGGCCAGATTTCCACTCTTCATTGCCTCATTTTGTGGCAGGTGCCATTTGCCTATATCCTATGCTGTTCTTAATCTGGCCTCAGTCTACCCTTAATCCACCCCAGGAAAGTATGTGAAACTCTTCATGATCTAGAGTGATATAGACAGCCTGTTAGCAGAGAGATCTCATTACTAGGATGGAGCCTGGAAAATTAGAAACACTACTATTGCCAGTATGATTATTAATTGAGAGATTTTTTTTTCTAGCTCACTGCATTGCATGGAAACTACATGTTTTTTTTCTAGTTCTACTTGCATGGGCCTTGCTACAGTAGTCAATTATAAGAATTTTCTACAGTCATTCATTTCCTTCATTCCTTTACCCATTATTCACCGACTTCCTGCTATGCAGGACCATGACAATAAAAGATAAATGCCAGGGGCTGGGGATTTAGCTCAGTGGCACAAGCTCCTGCCTGTCAAATGCGAGATCATGAGTTTGATCCCTGGTACCAAAAAATATAAAAATGAATAAATGCCACCTCAGATCTGGCATGACTTGGAGAAGTTGCTGAACTTTTCTCACCTTGGTTTCCTCATCTTTAACATGAGAATCACTTCTTACTACCGACCGATAGAGTTTAGTGAAGATTCACATTTTATGCAATTAGGTGCATTAGTCTCCTAGACTTTTGCATTTCAGGAGTTTGTAAACCTAATAATGAATGAACTGTGAGTCAAATAAACAAGGAAGAAAGCAGATCTTTGGGACAACCATTTATAGAGTGCTCACTCTGCACAAAGACCAAGAATCACAGCAGGAGGAAAGTTCAATGGTAAGAACAGTGTAACAGCAAGACAGGGGGTGGTATTCCACAGTGTGTATTCTGCAAATAAAAGAGAAAATGTAAAACAGTTCTGAGAACCCTCATGAAAATTGTTAAGAATGATTCTGTCAAATTCCAATTAACCACAGACAAATTAGCCCTATTATGTACTATCATAGTTTACATTTCTGGTATAGAAAGCTTACAATGATCACATTTAATCCTGGTTACATTTTAAATATGCGTGCCAATACAAATTACAAATATTGAAAGGAAAATGAAGGCAGAAAGAAAATAAATTAAGTTGTGCTGAGGAAAAAAAAACAATAACACAAAACAACCAATCTTTCTTAAGAGCAGCCTTCACGTTTCCAAGCCTATGTGTTCGTTTTGTGTCCATTGTGCAGCAATCCGTCCTTTGTTTAAAGCCAGCACTGAGGGAAGTCCACCATGGACCCCCAACAAGCAGCTTTCTGAAGCCAGGCCAAGGCTTCAGGGGTACCGCCCAGGCTTCGCCCTGCTTCAGACTGGTGACTCAGGTTGCCTTGTGTTCTGTAGAGAAGCTGATGGCTTTTCAGGAGCTGCCTACTATGTGTGATTAGGAACTCATCCCAGGAGGGTTCTGCTGACATGCAAAAGGCAGCTGTTTATTTCCTCATGATGAGTTATTTTCTATCTTGGGTCCATTCTACCATTAGGCTTGGTCAACAAACTCAGGCTACCAAGTCTAAAAAGCCACTCAAAATACCCACAGTACCTTTCTGTAATGATGTTTCCATTCCACTTCAAGGAGTCATTCAGACCACATTCACTTCTATTAATCCGCTGAAGACTTCACGCAACAACAGAAAAACAGGCTAACGATGATTATGAGGTGTTAGTGAAAGAAGTGCATGGTGTTAGTCTATTTGTGCTGCTGTTAGCTAATGCCACAGCCTGGGTAATTCATATAGAAGTTTGGCTCTGAAGTCATGGCTCCATTTTTCTGTAAGAGTCCAATTTCTGTTTCCAAGATGGCCCCATGAATGCTATGTTCTCCAGGGTTGGGTGAGGGAATGCTGTGTCTTCATTTGGCAAAAGGCAGAAACACAAGAGGACTGAACACTGTCTGAACACTGTTTTCCGAGGGCCTCACTCCATTGATAAGGGGAGAAACCCTCAAGGCCCAATCACTTCTTAAATGTCCCACCTCTCACTGCTAAACATTGGCCATGAAGTTTCAACGCCTGAATTTTGGAAGGGACACACTTAGTCCACAACAGATGCAGAAGCTGTCTTGCTTCTAGTAATTATTCCACACTCAGTGAAAGGCATGAATGTGATGACACCATGGAGTCACAAGATGTCTTCACATGCAGATCACAGGAGTTCAGGGAAACCATCAGTTAGACTCCATCTGTGTACTGTTGTGAGCTTTGTGGTTTGAATACCTAGTTACAGCAGCTGCAGGAAACTCATATATTTGGAGATGGACATTTGCCTCTGCCTGCATATCCCTAATGTGCTTCTTATCTCCCAGTTTGTTTTCATCTGGGACCGCTTTGGGTATTGGCTGAGGGTTTCCCCAGTGCCAGGTACCACTCTCAGCACTTCATCTCTATCTCTTTATGTAATCTGGCCAATGACCTTGTAAAGTAGGATTAGTCAAGACCTGTAAGCAAGTAAACCCAGGCTTGGAGATGTTGAGTTACTTGCCCACCCCCACACAGCCAAGCGTGAGTGACTCTTATAAACTGAGGCAATCTGAGGCCATTAGATGGTACTTCCTGGACAGAAAGGGAAGCTGGTGGGATGGTTAGAGCTAAAAATAGCCAGGAAAGATGTAATATAGTAGGCAGCAAGAAAGATAAAGGGAGCAAACAGAACTTACGCGTGGGCCGGGGATTTAGCTCAGTGGCTTAAGCGCCTGCCTGGCAAGCGCGAGGTCGTGAGTTCGATCCCCGGTACAAAAAAAAAAAAAGAACCTACACGTATCCTTGGGCAGAGAATAAGAACTCAGCTATGCACAGAATAGGCAGAGGGCAAATTGCCAATGCCCAAGAAGCAGAAGGTGTGAGAACTGAGACTGAGGCAAAGCAATCTCTAGAAGAATGGGGAGACTATGTAAAACTTCATCCTCCAAGGCCAAACTGTTGTTAAATTCAAATATATAACGTGCTATCACTGCGATCTTCAATGTGCCACAATTATTTTCATGATTGTAAAAATACTGATGATGATCTAGAGGCAGCCTTTTTGGAACCATGGACTGGTTTTGTAAGAGACATTTTTTCCAAGGATAGGGACTGGGGGCTGGTTTGGGGATGGTCCAAGGGCAATTTATATATCGTGGACTTCATTTCTGCTATTATTATGTTGTAATATATAACAACTTAATTATACAACTCATGTAAAGAGACCGTCCCACTTTGGGGTGATGGGAGACAGTCACATCTGGTGTGCACCACCTATCGCCAGCCTACTCCTTAATCTCTTCTTTCCGCTGTCACTGTAGAATATTCTGCTTCACAAAGATAGAATGTTGGAAATGGAAGCAGGTTTTTCAGTGCTTTTATGGCAATCTTGGGATATTCTGCCTTGGCTTGAATCTAAAATTTACAGAGATTCAAAGATTTCTCAATATGTGGAAGATCACTGTCATTTGCCATTTCAAGGAGTTGGTCCTCATCTGTTCTGACATGGACCAAGGCAGTTCACTGGGCTTATTCACAAATGGGTTGCAGATCTGTTCTTTCCCTATTAGAGTTGTTTGTTTGTTTGTTTGTTTGTTTTGGTTTTGTGCTAGTACATGGGGTGGAGGACAAGGGAATAGTGCTCAAATATCTCTAAAAACAAAGATATGTGATCATGCACCAGCAGGAGAAGGAAGCCCCTGATTCAGTTTCTTTCAAAATGTCTGCTAAAGTTTGAAACGTCAAAAATTCCAGTATTATTCTGTCACCTCCATGATTCTAGTTTGGCTTTGAGTGCATCCACTTTGTCTGCTGACTTGAACACAAGTGTCATTCTCCCCTGAAGTAAAAGACTGAATTCACTGGGCAGGTTGAATACGTCACACAAGAAAGTTTTGAGTGGGGAGGGGAGGAGTGGATATAGCTCAGCCACACAGCACCTACCTGGCAAGTGCAAGGTCGTGAGTTCAATTCCTGGTACCATTAGAAAGAATAAAACAAGTTTAGTGACCCATTCTGAAACGTGCTGACAGTGTTGACAATTTTTCTGGGAAAAAAATCTCTGGCATGGCTCCTGTAATTCACACAGTCTAGTGACCTACTCCAGAAAGCCTTCAATATGTACTCTACACCCATCTCCTCTCAAAGCTGCATGAATAGACATAAGCTACAGTGTGGACATTAATGTGGTTGATAACTCTGATGGCATCTTATGAAACATCATTTTGCTCAGGTAACATTTTTCAGCTACCCAATATTTCTCTATGAGTGACACAGTGCAAGACTCAGTTCAGCAGCAACCATCTTGATCTCAGTGTGGAAACCAGAAAGCTGTCTAGATGTGGCAGCCATTGTCTGTGCCCAGACAAAATGACCAATTCAGTTTTCCTGAAATGTAGTCATTCAAAGACTTGAATATTCCTGCAGCTGTGGTATTGATTTGCAACGAAAGTCCATGTAACATATCCTCATGCATGCACATCATCCTAAAATTTATATCATGCAAAAACAAATCTTGTTGCCATTTACCAACGTTGGTAGACTTGTCAACCTGGATTGCATACCAAGGTGACTCATTAATTGTTTCTAACAACTGAGCCTCAGTATCCTCTGCTATTTCATCAGTTCATCTATTTATGGAACTAGCTGCAAGAGAAGTACATGCCAGCTTTTAAAAGGTAGCCTGTCCCAAAAGTTCACAACAAATGTCCTTGGAAGCAGGCAGGATCAACTCTTCTCCAATAGTGAAGGGCCTCTTAACGTTAACAGTGCAGTCAGGTACTAAGAATGATGCTCTCGGTGCAGACGCATTGGATGAAGTGGTGACTTTCAATGATTGCTTCTATTCTTTGTGTTCATGTTTTCTCCCTTTTGAAAAGTTCTAAGTACTTCCCTTTTAACGTAGGGTGAGTGGTGAATCAGTTTTGAAAGCGTCATGGTTTTACCGGATATCTCATCATCATGTTATACAAAATAGGCTGGACAATGTGAATCACTTGTTGCAATGAACCCATAATTTAAGCAGGACTTTTGATATTTTCTTTTAAATGTGGCCTTCTTTTTGTTGGAAAACTTAGAGGCTTTTTCTGATTCATCCTTGGAGCTTTCTCCCTTTTTCAAAAGAGCTATGCTGTGATGTTTATTTTTGGACTTATTTTGGTTAGGGTTAGCTTTTGGACTTAGCAGAATTGTGGCTGAGTCAAATGTATGGTGTATGAAAGAAATAGATTGAAGAGACTTTAAATGGTCAGGCCATATACAGACAAAAATAAGATTCCAATTATGATTTAGAACCAGCTACCAAATGCAGCTTCATGGTCACTTTCCTTTCAC
>PVJX010025143.1:0-27244 GCA_004027295.1 Dolichotis patagonum | reverse complement strand
AATTTTTTGGTGGAGCTTCTTGGGAAATGGTAGTACTGTGAAGGGAAAGGCAGTTTATTATAAGATTATTCCTTTGGGTTACTAGTTCTGATTATCTCATTGGTATTGCAGACAGAATATTCCTTAATACAAACTTTCCTAAGTAAAACATTCCAAACTGAATTTATTTTTGCAAAGGAAGATAATTATATAAAGAGATGATAAAATGAGAAATGGCTCCATGAATGGAGATTTCAGTACAGACATACATTATTCTCATGGCACTCATTAAGATCATATAGCGAGATACTTGCTGTGTGAGTGTGTGTTTAATTTTAAAACAGATTTGAATTATTTGGGGGCTTGCTTTGGAATTGCAATCCTATAGTGAGTATTTTTTCTGATCTCAGAATGTCTGCTTTAGACACTCAGAAAAACCACATGTAAATAGAAGAAATATTTCACAGAGGAAGTGATATGGGTATTTGGGTCCAGTAGACCTATGCAGAATTATTTCTTTTATGCCTACAAGTCACGAAACTTTGTAAACAGTTAAGAAACCTCAGTAACCATTATATGTGAAATAGGGACATGAGGAACAGATCTCGCAGCATCAGGAAGCTTAGTTAAGTATTTCTTAACATATTTTACCTACTTTTGTTGTTATACATTATTGTTATACGTGTTGAGGCGGAGGGGTTTCATTTTGATTAGTAGATATTTATGGAAGACCTAATGTGCATGAGGTATTATGCTTAACAATAAATCATTTATACTTTTTAACATGACAGCATGTTTGAAGGGTTTTAGCATGAATTATCTCCTTGTAGTATTGCAATATCCCTGAATAAAGAATACTAAAGAAAGCCAAAATAACTTGTGGGATTGGACAATTTCCTCATGGCAGATCAAAGACAAGAAAGTAGTCCTGATTACAGCTGCAGAGTTGTTTTGTTATTCCCCATTGTCTCACAATGAAAGTGAAAAGTCCCTGCCACTGATTGAAAGTGAAAATTCTTCCACATTTCCCCTTCTGTCTAACAATTCTCTCCTCTTATCTATTTTTATCATGAGTTCCATTAAAATAAACATGCTAGTTGTTTACAATGACATCTTACTTGTCCTCTTCCTATTAATTCTGTCAAATAAAAAGCCAAAATTCTCATGAGGAAAATCAAGTGCATCAGATATCATTGAATTAAAGAATACAAACAGTTATCAGATGCTTATTCTGTGCAAAGAAACCTTGCTGTGTGGTGTACTGATAAATGTGCATTCATGTATAACACCAAGGATAGATCTGTTATGTCCAAGAAGGAAGGCAGGTTTGTCTACCACTAGACAGGGATAAATGGCACTAGAAATCAAGTACTAATTGAGAGATTACATGAACATACGGAGTCCTGAGTGTGTCACAGAGTATTTTGCATTTTAGCCTGAATACAGTACAATTGCAATGAATGTCTATGGCACTCATTATAATGGTCTTTCTTCTCCCCTCATCACCATCTCAGGTCCAGCCTCGACCCTGGAAGCATTCAGCTATGGCCTCCTCTGATGATCCTGCAGGAGATGATCTAGAACATTCAGTTTTTCAAAGGAGAATGTTTCTTAGTCAGACTCTTTCTGTAATGATTAGTTTTTTTTTTTATTCTTTGGTATAGTATTAAGCAGAGAGCCATAAATATGTTTTAGGCAAAAAAAATTTAAAAATGTTAAGAATTTAAGATGGACTAAAAAAAAAAGTTGTTACATTTGAATCACATCTGTCATGACAAGCTATGTAAGCAGAGTGAGTTAATTAATCTCTTTGAGACCAAATCCTTTTTCTGTAAAATGGAGATACTAACAGGTTTTTGTTCCCTTTTAAGTTTGATTTTTTTTTATTTTTACTATATTTTGCAGTAGAGCATGAGTACATTCATCAGGGAGAGGGGACCTGGACTTTTTCTTCTTAACATTTCTGGGAGGGTTATATAAGTTAACACATGTATGACTCATAAAATATTGCCTGATACTTAAGAAATCCTCAGTGTATTGATATTATAAATATTATGGCTTTTGAATTTTTATGACTTATCCAAAACTTACTCATTACTATACTGAGAAGGAAAGGGGATTATAAAGAGAAAAAAGAAAGCATATATACATAGATCTCCAAATATAGTGCTACAGTCTTCTAACTTCAGTACATGAATTTTGAGAGGAATGCAATTCATTCCATAAGACTACACATGAGTCAAGCTTTACATTTTTCTTCCTTCTTTAGCTGACCCTCAGAGTCCCCCATGGTGGCTGTCATTTAATCAAGATTTTCAACCATGGCCCATAAAGGCCTTAGTCAGCACCTCAGCTTTCTTTAAAGTTGCAACTCATCAAGCTCTGGATTCAATTCTCAACCTTTTCTTATCATCTCAACAAAACTTGAGACTGTCAGTGTATAAAATCCAAAAGACCCTAGGGGCTCACAACTGGCTTTCAGTGACCAGTCCCATGCCCACAACTCATTATAATTTTGTAGACCAGTAACAGTGCTTAGCAATAGTCAGTCAGCACCTAACAGCTACTGTTTTGCTTAAGTGTTTCCAAAGCCTGACACAGGTGCATTCCTTCAGAACACTAGAGCCTCCAGTTTCATTGCCAAAGTTTTATGGTGTGATCAACACCTGTGCCCATGTGCTGTCCATGCATTACCCATCATTACTGACGGAGTCTCCACTGCCAGCTGTGCAGCAAATGATCTAGCCTCAAATTCCAACTTGTCACTTACTTCCTCAGACCGCTTCTAACACCAGATGTCTGTTACATGTTGATTTCTCCAGAAGCAGGTGCTGAGATGAGGCTTGATGTATGTGATGCTTTGTGGGGGCTGAAACCTGTGAAGGAAAGGGAATAGTTGCTCTGTTTGGTAGGAAAAGAAGCTGAATGGAAATACAGTTCCAAGACATCTGAGTCTGGGGCAAGTACATGAGTCCAAAATGGCCCAGCCTTTAGGAACCCTGCTTTATTCAGTAACCAGCTGTGAACTGTTGCCTCTAAGAAAGCATGACCTTGGGCAATATTGCTCTCTAAAGCTGAGGCTAACTTTGAAAAGGTAGTAGCTGGAGGCTGTTGGCTGACAGCTCTTTCTGTGTCTGGGGCTGTGGGTCCTTTCCTGAAAGAGAACCATGGAAAGCACATTTCCAAGGGTCACAAAGGCACTTTAGTCTTCTGAGTTTATGCCTCAGAAGAGGAATTGCTGGATGATAGAATATATGTATCTTTCAGTTTAGTCCATAATGCCAGCCTTGCTCAGACTGGTGGTATCACTCATCAGGGTGTGTGGAAGTTTTAGTCGTTTCACTTCTCCATTAACATTTGCTGTTACCTTTCATTTTCATTTTAGCTGTTCTGATAAGGTCTGTCATGGTACTATATTTTTGTATTAACTTGCATTTCAGTATTATGAATAAAGTTATGCTCTGGATAAACTAGATAGAGTAACTGTTAAAAGATTTTGCCCACTAAAAAAGAAAATTGTGTTGCATCACTATATGAGCTCTTTGGCAGCTGCATATCTTGCAAATATGCTTTTCTCCATTCTGTGGCACTTAGTGAAGTGACTGGTCAGGAGAAATTTTAATTTCTTTTGTAATCCAAGTTTTCAATCTTTTGTGAAGTAATGCTTCTTGTGTTTTGTTTATAAAGGTATTATCCTGACATCATAAATATATGCCCTTAGATTCTGGTGAAGGCTTTTTTTGTTTTTCTGTAGATTTCAACTCAGTAAGAATTAATTTTTTCTGTATGATGTAGGTAGAGGATAGTTTTAAAAAAAACCTTTTTTCCATGGGGAGATATGTTTATCTCAGCATGGTTTGCCAAATAGGCTATAGACAATTTTCTTAGTGCTCTAATGTGCAAACTTATGTGAAGAAAAAGCTAGATTTTTTCCCATTGCAACAAATAACCCACCAAATTGTAACAGCTCAAAACCCACAATATCCATTTCTTATTTATATTTCTATGTTTATGTCACAGCTTTTGCGTGCAATATTGATTGCTATGATTTGTACCTAAATGTGCGCCCAAACCTCATACAGTCATAGACTTTTGTTGTTGTTGTTGTTGTTGATTTTTTGTTTTTCCTGGAGATTGCTGAATGTAGAATGTGTGATTGATTTGCAGTGCAATACTGGGATTAAGGGTAGATGATTGCTATACATCAGTCTACTGATTGGATTGACACTACCCTAAATCTAGTAGACTGGATACAGTATAAGAGACAGAAAGAGTCTTATTTCTTAGAAGACAGAAAGAGTCTTATTTCTCTCTCTCATTGCTTTTGCTGTCTTCTGCCACCATGAACTTCTCCCTGTGCCATGTGCCACCCTGCCTTGAAGCCAACTAATTATGAACTGAAACTTCTACAAACTGTGAGCTAATTAAACCTTTACCCCTGTAACTTTGGGTGTTGGATATTTTGTCTCAGCAATGAAAGAAAAATAACTAAGACGTTGGTCATAATAGAGGAGATGAAAGGAGAAGGGAAGAAAACACAGGCTCTTAAGCCTTTTGCTCTAATGTAATATTAACTTGTTTTCATATTTAATTGGTCAAAGTTACTATATGGCAAGGAATTCAATAATTTTATGCACACATTGTCTCATGCAGACAGAATCAGAAAATTCTCGAAATTTTCATAACATACTTTCAAACACACACACACACACACACACACACGGTCAATGTATAAGCCGGTTCATTTATTGTTCTTCTTTCCCCTTTAACATCTGGACCAGTATCACAATATCCTAATTACTGGAACTTCTAATGCCTGAGTATTAGTATGGTAGTCTTCCTACCGTGTACTTCAAGGATATTTTGTCTTTTTTTGATCTTTTATACTTACATTTTAAAAAAATTTTCACTTTGGAAGTTTTAAAGGATAAAAATAATGACTTGGATTTTCACTAAGGCTTTATGGAGTCTATGATTATAAAAGGAATTATTTTTAGTTCTGTTTGGGGAAAATAATGGAACATCTACATGCATAAAATTACCTAATTTAAAATTTAAGTATAATATGTTAGTAAAAAAAAATTGGGCAGTGCCGTAAGTACTGAGATGCACAATGAATATGGCTCTTATCCTTCTAAGAATTAAAAGACTGAAGAGTTTTTAACTCATTATGAACACAGGCTTTGATTGCAATGTACAACCACATAATTACGGGGGTCCAACCAGTATTATTGGGTATATAATCAAATAACTTTTCCAGGTGTTGTAGGATCTGAGTTGAATTCTAAAATCTCTATGAGGCACCTAATAGAAAGTATGAAGTGATAAATCCAAAAGGTTCAGCTTAAAAGGATGAGAGGGAAATACTGTTTTCTGATATTAAAATCATGGCCGTTCCTATCTAGGATGAGCCACATTTGATGAGGGAACCTAAAGAGTAGGTAAAAATAAGTGGAAGGGAATTCAAGGTATTGCTCACTACTGAGGAAGCCTTATGGTTTCACACTGAATCAGAGAGATTGTTTCAGGACTTTTGTGTTTAAAATCCTGGCTCTTTAAACTGGGAAATTTATTCTTATTTCAGGTGACAAAGTCTAGGAAAGGGAAATGTATAACAGCTGCATTTATTATAATGAATACAAATTTCTAAAAGGATACGTAATTAGGCATTTAAAATTTTGTTCACTGAATTTCAAATCACACATTCAGGGAAAACCCATTATAAATGAATTATGAGTTTAAAATTTTTGCAAAGCTCTTTTGTTTTTTACTTTCATTTATTTATTTTTTTTTACTATGGGAATTAATTATAGAACCTTATAACTAGAACATTAAAGGCAAGCTTTCTAAATATGTAAGTAAAAATTTTCAAGTTATGTTTCCCTCAGTAGTAGTAATGTATCTCTTTATGCAAATAATGAGGCTAATTTAATATGATATACCATTGTGCAAAATAAATATAAAAGTTGATTTATAAGCATTGTGCAGTAAGCATTGCTGCATATTAAAAGTTCTGGTGTTTTTAAAAATCCTGACTGATAATTTGAATCGCTGTGCAGGATTTTAACAGCTCAAAACCCACAGTATGGTTTATTTTCATATATGGATTATGGTTTATTTTCATATATAAATAACCTGACTTAATTTGCCTACTTAAAAAATCACATTTTGATTTCAATAACACCTAAGTTGACTCCATGTATTTTTAGAAATTTAATACATTATTGAATATTTAAACAACTAATTGCTCCCAAAAACTATTTTAGGAGAACAAAGACAATTTTTGCACTGGTCACATTGTTACAGGTTTAGGATTACATTTGAGGCCTATCTTTTGAGAGCACTCCTTAAGCCTAAGAACTAAAAGTATCTCAGTTCAACAATAGTCTTTAGCACTTCAGAATACAGACTGATTCAAATTGTTTGGTAATATTTAGTTTAGAGATTCAGTTCAACACATAGCAATAAGGCTACTTCAATTTTATAACTGTAATTGCCACAATTCTTCCACAAAGTATTTTGCCATTGGTTTTAATAGGATCTAACAAGAGATTGTAGAAAATTCGATAAAATATAACCTAATTATCAGGAAAAATCCAAAGTAAAGTATACGACCTAGTGCCAGTATTCAGCAGAATTATTTTATATACAAATTGCATTATAATATCACAGAATATCAGTAAAATTAGAACCTGGGGACATATGAAAGAAAGACATTATACTAAAAATCTCATGAAACAATGGTCTTTTACCTGAAAGTATTTAAACTTAGCCTTTTTATCTTGTGTGTTTCTGTTTGAGTTTTGCTATTATTTATCATTCTTTCTTTGTAAATGCCTTTTCATTACTTATGCATGTCCAGTTTCTAGTCTACTGACTTTCATTAATTTTTCTCCTCTCTCTTTTCTGGTTCTCAATCTTTGTTATCCAATCACTCCTGGGTCTAATCTAGGTTTGTGCTTGTCACTTTACTTGATTTACCCCTTCTTAACCTTTAATACACTTCTCTCCTGAATCCGGCCCACAAAGATTATCTTAATAATCCCTTGATGGTGGTATAATCCCTTTGGGATTCCCTTTATGCTTCTGTGTGATTGTTAACTTCATGTGCCAACTTGGCAAGGCCACCAAAGCATACTCAGATATTTGGCCAAACTTTATTCTACATATTTCAGTGAAGTGATTTGTGAGATGAGATTAGTATTTGCTACACATTGAGCAAAGAAAATTATCCTCCATAATGTGGGTGGGCTTTATCCAAGTATTGAAAACTTTAATGGGAAAAAGACTGACCTTCTTAGAAGAGGGAATTGTGCAGCAGACTGTGTTACACTCAAACTGCAGCTCTTTCTTCAGCAAATAGCTGGCCAGTGTACAAGGCAGAGGCTGGACATTCTAAGCCTCCTTAAATGAGTCCTTTCATGACACCTTTCATTTGTCAGTCCCTTAAAATGAAATTCTGTGTGTATGCGGTTATTCCTCCATGTGTATGTGCTCTGTAGGGTTGGCTTGATTGAAAATATTAAAAGAAGACCGACTGGATCTATACTAATATGTAAGAGCTTTTTGTTGTTATTATTCCTTACAAATTATACTGTTGCAGTTATTTCTATTATATTTACACTGAGTTAGGTATTATAAGTAATCTAGAGATGACCTACAACATTTAGGAGAATATGTAGGTTATATGTGAATACTGCATCACTTTACGTAAAAGATTTGAGAATCCATGTGTAGGATTCCCAGGTTGCTAGAGAATGACTGTATGTATTTACTGGGGGCTCTTTTTTTTTCCCTAAATAACCCTAACACTTCCCAAGTTGACTTATTTTGAATCTTTGCTTGTTATGGAATCAACCATCAAAGCTGAAAGATTGCACAGTCTACATAGTGCTATGGATTAGTTTCATTTACTCAAAGACTTAAGGTCTTTGGTTAGTCCTGAAATTTAGGCCACAACAAGTAATACTTACAAATAGCAGTAGGCTTTGCAACATGCTGCATTTTAAATTGTGGTTGATTAGGATTATATAACATTTTCCATCATTTATATCTATATAAATTTCTGAGTCACCAAGTAGTGTTTTCATCTGCAGGTAGTAGAAATTGTCGTTTCAAAAGAGCTGGAATCTTGGTTTATTTTTTAAATAGCAAAACTACAGGCAAGATCACATTTGATGTTGGGTGTCATAGGTCCTTTGTAGCTTCGCTTCCATAGTCTTATTCTTGTAGATTGTTTATGGCTTTAGTTTTGCATTTGGCTTCTGGAAGTTGTAAGACGACTGCTACAGCTCCACATAGTCAGTCATATTCAGAGGCAAGACCAAAGTGAAAAAGCGTTTGTACTAATCGTCTCTGCTTTTTTATCTTCTCTAGTGTTGTGTCATATATTTTCTTGATTATTCACACAGATGTCTGAAAAAGGGCCAGTATTCAGAGTCAAAGATGTCCAGCTCTATGAAAGCAAAAAGCCTGGGAAAAGTTTAGAATCTTTACTTATTCTGTATTTTTACACATTTACTTATCATAAAATTTACCTAGCTAGCTAGCTATTAGAATTCAATGACATAAAGGGTTTTTAACATGCAGTGTGATCATTACAATTCTGTGTGACATCGATTCAGAATTTTGCCTTCACTTTGACTTTCCCAAAATCGCGCATATCCACTTCCTATCATTTCTGTTGCCATGCAAATACTGTCCTTTTTTTATTTTAAAGAGAAAAAAACCCCAATAAAAATAATATACAGAATTTCAAAACAAGGTAATAGCAAATTAACAGACATTAATATATTGCATATTGTTATGTTCAAAGTAGTTGCTCAGATTTTTCCTATTTTAAAAATAGATTATAGAATGAAGGAATCTTTTGCATCGGATTTCTTGCATTTAACACAATGATTTAAAGGTTCATCTGGTATTAGTATGTGTCAGTAAGTCATTATTTTATGGATAAATAATGTACTAATGTATGGATGCATCTCATTTTTTCTCCATTTCTAAATAGATGAATATTTGGGGATTTTCCTTTATCAGACTATTATGAATAATGTCGCTCTGAACATTTATATGTGTGTCTTTCTGTGAACATGCTTCATTGCTCTTCAGTGGATTCCTAGGAACAGTGTTAAAAGTTACATAGCAAAATTATGTTTAAATTTTTAAGAGATTACCGATTTGTTTTACAAAGTAGCTACATCATTTAAGATTTCTACCAGCAATAAATAAAAATTCCATGTTCCTCAAATCCTCACCAATCTTGTTTATTGTCTGTGTTTCAGGCTACAGTCACTCTAGCAATGGTGGAGTGGTATTAGTTCCACTGATGCTTTAATTGGTATTCATCTGCTGATGAATGTGGCTAAATTATCATTTTTAGTATAATGGTTGCATTTTTGTCCATTGTTATTATAATAATTATTAGTATATGTTAATTATACAAATTAGTGAGTTCACTGTGACATTTACTGTATATTATGTTGCCCATTTTAAAGTTAGGTAGTCTGTCTTTATATTATTGTGTGCTTTTTACAGGTTGATGTCTCCTAGTCCATGTACGATTTGCAAACATTTCCAACTAATTTGTGGCTCATTTTTTCATTTTCTTGACAGTGCTTTTCCACACAGAAAGTTTTAAATTTTCATGACTTCTAAATTCTCTTTTGTGGATTGTGCTTTTGACCTATTATTTAAGAAATCATTTTATAACCTAAGGTTATAATGATGTTCTTTTCTTTTTGAGAGGCAGGCAGAAAGGTCATAGTTTTTCATTCTACATTTGCTTTTTTTTCCTATCTACTGTGAGTTAGATTTTGTATATGGTATGAAATAAGGTTTTCCTGAAAAGACTGTCTTTTCTCCACTGATTTGCCTCAGTAAAGTTATCCAAGATTGATTGACCATAAACATAAGGGTTTATATCTGGACTCTGAAATAAGTTCCATTGATCTATTCATCTGTCGTTATGCCAGTGCCATCTATTTTGATGGCTGCAGTTTATAAAGTTTAAATACAAAAGCTTATCTCAAGTAACATTTTCCCCTAAAATCACTTTGGATTTCTGAAAATGCTTTTCTACATTATTTTTAGGACCACTTTGAAAATTTCTGAAAATATAACTCTGCTGGTATTTTAATAACAATTGCACTGAATCTATAGCTCAACTTGGGCAAAATTCATCTTGATACTAAATCTTCCAATCTATGAATATGGAATATCTCTCTTTTTACATAGGTTTTCTTTAATTTTTCTGAGGAACATTTATATTTTTAGCACATAAATTGTAAGCTATTTTGTTACATTGATTCCTTGATATTTTGCTCTTTTGGTGTTCTTGTGAATGCAAGTTTTACCTTAAATTTATTTTCTAGTTATTCACTGCTTATATATGAAAAGGATTTTCATCCTATTAAATGAATTATATGATTTATTTTTATTGAATTATTTAATTCACGTTTATTGCAACTCTTGATATAAATTTTTTTGCTTTTTTACTATTTTGTCTTCTAAATGTCATATGCCTTTCAGATTTTTCTGTTTTTCTTTACAGTCACATTGTGTGTGACATTTTCAGTTCATTATTTATAATTTTTGGCTATCTTATTAAGTATATTTACTTATTTTCACAGTGATTTCTATAGGTACCAAAAATGCAGTTTATTAAATAATCATGTTATACTTTAAATTACTATTAATTTTTTCTCAGTAAAATATAGAAACTTTTCTCCATAAGTTCGTATTTTACCACCCTATATAGTAGTAATGTTATATCCATTTTATATAGTACATAACTCTACAAACATATCACTTTAACTTTTTGCCTTCTGTAGTTAAATTAAACCAGAAAATAAAATGTAATTTAATAAATGTGTACTGACTTTTGTATTAACTGCATTGCTGTCTTTAGTGGTGTCTTCAATTAGTTTGTATGAATTTGTTTTATCTGATTTTATTTTTCACTCTGAAGAATTATTTTATTATTTCTTATATAGTGGGTTTATGAGTTAGAAATTCTTTAAGTTAGGATGACTTATTTCATTTTGAGGTTTGAAAACATTCTTGCTGAATATGGAATTCTTGATCATTTTTTTTAAAAAAAAACTCTTTGGTTATGGGAGATTTCAACTGTTAATGTTTATTATGGTTACCCAATGTGTGAAGATTATTTGTCTGTGGTTTTTTTCTTTTTCTTTTTCTTTTCTTTCTTTTTTTTTGTACTAGGGATTGAACTCATGACCTCACATTTGCCAGGCAGGTGCTTGTGTCACTGAGCTAAACACCTAGCTATGAGTCTATTTTCAAATTCACCTAAATTGGATTATTTGCTTTTACCTTCATGTATGGATAAATTAATGCTTTTCATAGAACTTGCAAAATTTTTAACATTTCTTGAAGTAACATTTTCCTCTTATTCTTATCTTTTTCAACATTGTCTAATTTTTGTGTGGTTGCCATCATGGTTTCCTTCTGTTCTCTGTATTTTATAGTTGGTGCTTTAGGTCTTTATATTTGAATCCAATATCTAGCCTCACCTAAAAACAATTTCCATTTGTTCTCTTCTTTAAAATTTTTTTACCATGTGTCACACTTTGCTGTTTTGTTTTGTTTTGTTTTGTTTTGTTTTGCTTTGTTGTTTGCTTTGCTCATACTTCTTTCAGAAAATACGTTGCAGTAAGTTAGCTTGTAATTTTCCACCTTTCCAGGGTCTATTGTTACGATTTGTATTTTTTTATTTTTTTTTTCACTACTGCCGATAGAGTCTGTCTCTCCCTCAGTGGGTGGCCACTGCTGTTTCCGCCTAGGTTTTTAATTTTTTAAAATTTCTATGTCTGACATCCCAGAGATAATTCAGTATAACTCAGTGATTCCACACTGTTTGCTTAATATTGTGCTTAAATAATTTGCGCGAATAAATCTTTCACCCATTGCTAGTGACAAGTAGATTTTCATGTGGGTTAGAGAATGGATTTGGGATGCTGGAAGCTCACAAGTGAGCTGTAGCTTTTACCTTATGCAATGCCCTTTGCAATAGCCCTAACCTTCAATCATACAGACAACGAAGAAGTTCTCCATCACCTTCTGAGCATGCGTACGACTTTGCGTATGCGGACGCCTTTGAGACCACCAAGATAACAGAAGCAGAAGCATCTCTGTTACTGTCTGAATATTTCTATTAAATTTCTGGCTAGTGTGCTCGTCTCTTTTTTCATAGAATTAATATCTCAACCTCAGACTTGTGATGTTGGTCTCCTTGAAACACTACCACCGAAATCACTAACTCAGCAGCGCCCTCCGATGTGTGGCCAATTCAGTTTTCTCTGGAGCCAGAGAGCTTCACCCAGGCTGAGGTACTGACAGTGGAGGTGAAGGGTAGCACAGTAGCTAGCTGGCCTATTGTTTTTATGCAAGTTCTATTAGTTCCTCTGGAATTAAAGCTTTCTACTTGGTAAATACCATCGGTCAATTTCTAGAAAAAAGAATAGTTGTTTTTCCCAATTTTGCTTACTTTTATCTTTTTTTTTTTCTTGTGGAGAGAATTTGCAAAGCTTCCTGCTCCAACATCTCTCCACCAGGAGATGCATCGTTTTCATCAGAAGGAGCAAACGCTTTCCCAAAAACTTTGATTTCTGATTGTAAATCACTGAAAAAAAAAAAAGTCACATGACTGCTCTGGGTGGGAGGAAAATTGTGGAGAAAGTATTAACTTTTGAAGGCCCCCATGGGGAAGACTGGCAATGCGTATCTGGACATGGATTCAGGTCATGACAGCCAATAATCCTGCAGCTCTCCAGATGTTACTATTCTAAAGATGAAATCTCACAATCCTTTTAAACACTTTTATAGCAGCATTTCAAAATAGTCAACTACTGACTTCATTAGGCCTCAAGTCAAGTGTGCAGAAGGAAGTAAAAGAAACCTGCTTATTTTGTGAGGTTTTGCAGTGGAGTTTGACACTAGCATTATAACTTTGGTCAGGTATTTAACTTCTATACCTTTTTTTTTTTCAAATGTCAAATGTGGATAATCATTATTCTTTCCTCAAGAGTTGTAGTCAGGATCAAGTGCTTATGTAGCCCTTTGCCTGGAGCCTGGCTCCCAGCTACTGCTTAACCAGTGTTGGATTTCTGTGCTCAAAAGCTACTTTCTACAAATCGAATCCAACTTAATATGGGACACTTCTCTTGTTCCCGTGGAGTATTTCCCTGGAATTCTCTACCAACAATTGCATATTCTAAGACCTGTTCAACTATGCTATTCGATGCACAGAAATGCATGCAGTTTTTGAAACTAAAGTCATTCAGGCTTAACAAATGAGGCTGGAGCTAAACCTTTCCTTCCTTCTATGATTGAGCCGTGGAACCAACAACTATGGCTTAGAAAATAATGTCAATAGTGCATGACAGCTGAAGGGATCCTAGTGGATCGTTTACTCCTTTGGATATGAGATGAAAAGCAAGAATAGTAATGAACTGACTGAAAAATCATTACATTAAAAATCCATCCTGGAAGCACATGAGTACACAAGTTATACATATATGGTATATATTTCTCTTTGGGTTCCAATATAGTTTAGATTTCTAATATAAATGACAATTAATTTGTGGATAATTGGAAGGGAAATGAAAACTAAATGAGATTTTGTAAACATACAAAATAACTAGCAGTTAGGAAAATTAAATCAGCATACATAGGTATATAGCATATATATAATTTTATTTTCAGGCAAAAATAGTTGATAAAATTAGTTGTAATGACAATTAATGTTATATATATATATAACATCCTTTGTATCTAAAATGAGTTAATTAGCATTGGTGATATCTATAAGTAATTACAAAATATTTTATAACAAATTAAAGCAAAAGTTCTAGCCATGTTTAACATATTAAAGAAACAAAAAGTACTTCAAGTATTTTGTGTCATAATGTAGTCTGGAATTTTCTTATGAGAAACCAGAAATTTCGTGATGAATGAGGAATGGAAATAAAGCTACTATTGCCACAGTCTCATTTAAACATACAGCCATAAGACCCATCTTCTGCTAAAGTTACTGCAGTTACCACAATGCTTGACAAATTTGCCACCCACTCCTTATTATGACATTATTTCTCCCTAGAGGCACAGGCTGAATATACTGTTGTTGACGTCACAGACAGAATGAATGTATTTGCTCTTCTGGGTGACAAGTAGCTGGGGGAGTTACCTCACAATGCACAGTGATGTGTTCTCTCCTGAGATGACAGTGATAGTACTTTTGTGACTTGTCTCTGAAATTTAGGTCACCGCCAGTACTTTGTACTACTTTCATTTCCCCAAATTCATTCCTGAAACTTGCTTACCACCTTTCCATTGCTCCTTCCTACCTCATGCTAGCTGAGCTCTAACTACTCTGTTTCCTGATTACCTAAAACTGAATTCAGGATTGTTACCTAATAAATCCTCAGATTCTGTGCTAGCATTGTGTAGCCATATGGCAATTCTAAGAAAAAAAAAAAAAGTAACTAGTCAAAACCTATGAAAGACAAAACTGTACAGACCTTTCAACAAAATTCTTCACAAGGAAAAACTCCTTAGTGAGACACACATCAATTGTGTTATGTTGCTGTGATTCTATTGTGGAAGAATGGAAAAGCTGTAATTTTTGCGTACACAAGTTGAATCAGGGATTGAGGAAAATCCTAGTCACATTTAGGTGACCATATAAGACTTAAAGGGATTATACAGAGGTTATAAAGAAAAAGAAAAGGCAAAGAGATGACAACTGAGACAGAAGTTATAAAATGGAACAGGAAAAATAAAAATCAGGAGAAAGCCTAAGGGGAAAAAAAAATTTTACAAGTTAAAACAGTGTAAAATGTGCCTGTAGTAAATTTCTTGCTTTAGAACAACACGTAATGTTATGACATTAAGTCTGTTACTGACATCTCTGCATGTGGAAATATTCAGAGATTAGAGAATTCATTTGCATATTTCTGTCACTCCGTAGATTCTGTACCACATAGGGTTACATGATTTTATGAGTTGGACCTGGGAGTAAAGGACGGATTACAGATGCTCTGAGATTCTCTGATGCAGACTATATCTATCGTAAGGCTGTATTACAGCAGGGGCCATTAGAGTTAGGTAGTTTAGTGTCGGGTTTGTAACAAACTAGATAGGTACTTATTAGGTATGGGACATACGGGCCAAATCACTCTTGCCTCTCTCTACTTTCACTTAAGATTAATAATAGGATGCAGCCAGATCACATGGGCTGTGATCTGTCTTCTGTAATCCAAAATTTTTTTTAAATGCAAATAAGAACCTTAACAAGTCGCTCTAATTTGCCCAGAAATGTGATAGATAGAATTTGGTTTATGTAACTACAACCAAATTAACCAAATGGGCCTTGATGTAGTCCGAAGTCTCCTGGCTTGGCTAAATAAATTCCAAGATTGGGATCAAGGAATATTTCCCATAAACATGAGGAAGGCTGATCACTTTATTGGGAAGATAGGATAATGGATTTCAATTCCCAGTTTTGCTATGATTAATCTGAACATTTTAAAGAAATGTGTACAAAAGCTCTGAGAGGGATCAATCTGAACAGAATGTGCATAACTTGTAAGGCAGTATTGAAGTGAGTCCGGGCATTTGAGGCTCAAGAGTCAGTCTCTAGCTCTTGTCACAAGGCCACTATTCTTTTAATCAGAAACTATTTATTTCCTAGTGTTTCACTGATTAAAAACACAATTACACAATGGGTTTCAGAATAAACCAGTTGCTTTTTGCAGGTAAATTGTTCTACTCTGAGCTTTCCCAGCACAATAGGTTATTTGTTGTAGAATTGTGTTTGCATTGTAATAAATTGCTATTTTTGTGGATAACAATTGTCTTCCTGTTTTCAGTGGCTTAAAAACACTTTTTGTTCTAAAACAGATCAAGTACATATTCCAATTCATAAAAGATTTTAACAATTTTTTTAGTGAGGTTTGTACTTCTATATGCTTGCTTGTAGTTTATTTTCTTTTTTAAATCAACTTCGACTTTTTGTAGAGCAGTGCTTAGAAGATCACAAAGCAGTTTCTGGTTATCTAGCAAAGTATTTACGTCTTTGTTATTAATGGAAAACAGTCTTACCAGGTAAATATTCTTGATTTGCAGAATATGGTTTACATGATGCTATCTCACAAGTTCTGTAGACTGTCTTCACTGTGTTTATTTGTTTATTTATTTATTTTGCCTCTAAGTAAGTCACTGCCTTCCCTAGGCCAGAATTTTGAGCTTTCAAGTCTCCTGCTTTAGCCTAACAGAGTGCTGGTATTACAGGCTTATGCCAACACACTCACCTGCAGCTGATAGTTTTGATAGACCACTAATATGAAGAGAACATTGAATATTCCTAAGCTTTTTGCTTTGTGGAATAAGGAATACAGAGAGAAATTGCAATATTGGTGTTAGGTAGCATTATGTGAATGGAGCAGAAAAAGTATGATCTTGTGTGTACTTTTATCTCCCAAAGAGTTAATTTGTAAATAGAGAATTTCTAAAGAGAATTTTGCTTCCTGTGTATCAACATGGTATCATACTGTGGTTGTTGGTAACTCAATCAAAATATAAATGCCCTTGCATGGGCCTTGCAGGAGGCAATGAAAAGTATTATTATAAATATTAGCTTGTTCTGTTATACCACTTAGTATATGGAGAAATGCAGTATTAGCCTTAATTTTTTAATTGTATGCCTTTTAAGAATTATGAACTTTAGCATTATTTTGTGTTCATTAAACAAATTATTTTACACAGATGGCTTTATGCATGGTTGGATACATTACAGATAATTGAGCACAATAGAATGTAAGCAGAAAGCTGTAGGTATAAGTGACCACTCAGCGTGCAGGTCAGCTTCTTTGTGCAGGCCCCCGAAGGAAGTAACGTTTCCATTCTCCCATGCGGTGTTTAAAAACACACACAGCATTTCCAGGAGTGATGGTGAATGGAAATCTTTAAAATTCTAATGAAATAATTCAATTACACATTACATGAAGCGTGGGCTTTCGAATATAATAGTCAAGTTAGTAAGCAGATTACGTCTCTATGAAAACATCTTTTTTATTCAAATATAATCATTTAATGACTCACGCTGGTTTAAAAATCTTTTCACCATTTGTTTATCAAGCTTTTATTTAGTGTTTACTATGTATTTTTAAGAATGTTGTTCAGTGGAAATAAAATTAGGATGGGTTCTTTTTGTCAAAGACTGAATATTAGATATAAAACTGCATTACATAATTAATGCTATTTTCCTCATTCCCTCCAGGCACTTATTTTCATGAAATTTTCTTTATCACTTACTTGTACTTTTATTATCTATCTCTTCTTGTCACTGCTTTCTTTCACACCTTTGAGAAGTACTTGACAAGTGTTTCTATTACAAGGCTATAGTAAATATTTAAGAAAATTTTTCTTAAGACAAAGAATTTTCATTTTCGCATAGATGCTCATACGAAAAACTTTGAAAAAAGTCGAGCAGACACTTTTGATTCTTTCTTGGTTTAATCATTCCCTCTCTTCTCTGTTGGCAATGGTCTTTCTTCCAGCAGTTCAGGCCAAAATTGTTTTATTTCCTCTTTTCCAGAAGATTAGAGACCTCATAGCAGCCTGATTGGAAGACCCAATGTATACACGTGGTCGGAATGCACTATAATTTTCAGCAGAAATAGAAGCTTATTCATGTTACATACATCAATCATATTATTTCTTTCTTTATAGACAGTTTTACCTCTTGGTTAGAACAAGGTTTTCTGATCAAGTTCTCCAAAGGCATCTCTTCCCTTTCAGATGATCTTTGTGTCATACTTTTCCCTACCATTTTAAAATCCTTAAATTTTAGGAATGTGGCTATCTATACATTTTAGAAATCAGTGTTAGTAAATCTCTAATGAATAGTAGACTGATCTGGAGACAGTGTTAAAAGACTAAGGCCTGAGTGTCACCTTGGAGATTCTATTTCAATACATTGGGGTGGCAATCAAGAGTTGACTTGGATTCTAACCTCGGAGATTGTGTTTGTCCATGGACATGTTCAGTTACACTTTACTACATCAGTTAACATATTGTAAAAAACTATTCGATGGTGCTCAAAAAGGAAGTGATCAATTTAAGTTAATGCTTCTGAAAATCACCCCAAGAAGAGAAACTACTTGTTCAGAGAAGCAGAAATTATTTGTTCTTCTGCAAGTAGTAACATAGAAAAGACATGTCAGAGATAAAAGAATTCTAGCAGGTTAAGCATGGCATAAAATGGTGTACTAGGAAAAGGAAAAGACATTTGTACCACTGTAGGGTAGACTCGGAGTAAATTTGAAGGTCATGATTGAGCTAGTAGATAAGATCCAAATCATTAATAATATATTGTTATATTTTATTTTATTTATTTTATTTTATTTTAAAAGGGAATAAAATTAAACACAAAAAAACAGAACAGAATGGGACAGAAGAAAGCATAAATTTCAAAGCTAGACAACCAGAGATCTTCACTATCTGTCATATTGTCTCTTGTTTTCTACCACATGGTTGTCCTTATCTTTGCATATGGAGAACTCATACTAAATAACATAGCCAATCTTTTCACAAGATGTGTAGTTCACTGGCTCCCACTTGCTAAGCAGGGGGAGGGAGGGGGGAACACGGGATGGGGGACAGGAGGACATGAGATGTCTGATTCTCAGCCCTCGCGCCGGCAGGATCACAGCCGCCCCCCAGAGAGGGGAGGAGCTCCTTGTTCTCCCAGCACCCCGAGTCAGCCGCACAGTGCAGGTCCCAAGGCACCAGGGTCTCTCCCTTGCAGGCCCCCCGAAGTCTGCTATACTCCCCTGCTATTTCTTTCTGATGAATTGACCATTCCATTTCCAAAGTTCTGAAATGGCCAACAGACCACATAAAGAATTTTCTTTAGGCTCCTGTTTGAAATCAGCAGCTACAGCAATCTGCTGACCTTGCTTCAGGGCCACTATTGTTATATTTTAAATATTTCTTGAGGTAATGTGTAGGCAATAAAATGATATGGCAGTCACTGCCTTTAGAAAGATGATTTGGTAGTAATATGAAACACAAAGCAAAGGGCTAAAAGATTGGCTGAAAAAAGAACAATGGAAATAAAATTAGTGGTGTAGTCTGAATAAGTGATGTCAGAACTTCTGGGTAGTAAGTTGCAATGGAGACACAGCAATAAAGTGAAAAGAAAAATCTTACAATGACTGATTAGATGCAGGTGCTTTTGAATGGAGAGACTGCCTGTTCTTAAAAACTATCGGCACAATTTTGGGGGATAATATATACATTCCAGTTAAATAATAAATTGGATGAGAAGAGCGGTTGAGTTGATAAATTCTGTTTTAAAAATGTGGAGTCTGAGCTTTCGGAAGCTCTTTGTTTGATACGCAAATCCATTTATTTGTTCTACAATTAATTGTAAAGGTTCTAGAGCTCAGTAAAGAATTTAAGCTAGTATAGGAGTTCAAGCTGGTAAAAAATGTTGGCATACTAATATATTCAATGCATAGATGTCTTTGGAATAATGAGATTAGATAAAATCACTTAGTAGAATGAGAAGAATATGAAAAGGTTTTAGAAAAGAAAAGTTAAGGCCCACTAATAGGTAAGCAATTGCCTGGGAGAGATCTCAGCATAATTTAACTAGAAAGGTAAAAGAAGATTTGAGGAAGCCATGTCATTAAGCCAAAGGAAGAGAACCTCAGAGATGTCAGCTAAGTTAAGATATATGAAGAGCTCAAAGATACCAAACACCACAGTTATTGAAAGGCATCGCCTGAATTTGGCAGTTAGGCGACCAATGATGTTTCTCAGGAGAATTCTTTCAGGAAAATGACAAATGCAAAAACCTTATTTAATTAACTAAAAGACTTAATGAAAGATGAGAAATTTGATATAAAAAAAAACTTTTCACTCATAGGTAGCTCCATGAAGAAGCTGGAAAGCTAAAATGTGCCCTTTTTTGATCAACAAAGTCTTAAATCAAGACAGCATGCTTTAGAATGGTAGAAAACCAAGACTGGGAACCAATCAGAGGTCAACAAAAGGACAGAATGAGCCCGATGTAGGAGGCACACAGGAAGAGATAAATCATAGATGGGGCGGGGAGGATGGCTGTCAAGGAGATGGGAAAGAACCCCCAGCAAGCAGTGACTACTTCTCAGCTCACTCCAAACACATCTAGCTAAAAACGTGTGATCAAAGCTTCAGGGGACCCTGTCTCAGAAGTCTGATTTCGCAACCAAAACTTGGCAATTAGTAGCTGCAAACCACATTTATTGTCTAAAAACCACCCACGAGTACTTCAACATTTATTATACATAAGAGAACACACAACCCTGAACTGAACTGAAATGAAGGAAAAACAAAAAGCTGTTTGCAATAATTTCAATAGACTTTCTCCAAACATCAGACTACTGAGTGATATTGCCAAGTCCAATAAATAAGCTCTCTATACCTACACATTTCACAGGGAGGAATCCGGTGATCCTAATTTCTAGAAATGGCTTTATTCACTATGCTAGCCAAGTTACAAATATGTAAAGCAATTTTAGTTGCTTTTTAAAGACAAGCAACTAAGCTGCATGATATAATGAATAAAAAAATGTTATAGTGTGTGCCTTGACATGTTGAATGCAAAAGTAGATGATGATGAATCCTTCAAGTGAAATATATGAGAGACCTAGTGAGAAAACAATAGCAAAGAAAGTATTTTGCTGTTATTTATAATAAAAAAATTTGGAAAGACACTCTTTGCAACTAGTTTTAATCATTCTGTAAAAATGTTCAACCGTTTCCTGCCTTCGCTGGCAATGACAATCCGTTTTAACTTGGGTTCCTTGATTACTAGGAGTCTTTTAGTTATAATAAATGCTGCAAGAGGTACAGCTGCATAATATAAGCCCTGTGTTTTAGTATTTCCATGTTACCATCACAAAAGTACCAAAGACTGGATAACTTGAGAAGTGGAAATATATCTTTGCACAGTTATGGAAGCCAAAAGTCACAGATCAAGGTGGTGGCAGGGTTAGGTTCTTTGGAAGACCACACAGAGAACAATGGTTCCAGGCCCATCCCTTTGACCCCACTCTGTGTTCTCACATCCACTTCCCTTCGTGTGTGTCTGAATTTCTTTTTCTTATTAAGATGCCAGTCATATAGGGCCAGGGCTCCCCCTAATGACCTGGTTGTAATTTAATTCCCTGTTTCTGACCCTATCTCTGGATATGGCTGCATTTTGAAGTGTAAAGAGTGAGGATTTCAACATATGCATAGGGGAAACAAAACTCAGTCCCTGCTGCTCAGTCCACAGTGTCTATTGTGGTATGATAACGCTACTGCACATTTAGCAGCTTATAACAACACATGTTAGAGCACAGTTTGTGTGGAACAGGAATTTGTATGGCCTTTCGCTTAGTCTTCTGCAAGACTTCAGCGATGTATCACTTAGGGACATAATCTTATTTCAAAGCTTTCCTGGAAAGGCTTTATATCTAAGCAACCCAGCGCACTTGGCAGATTTCAGTTCCTTGTGGCCAAGAGAACAGAGAACCTTGTCTCGCTACCTGTCTGCTAGGGTCGCTTTTGATTTCTTGCTCTCAGTGGCTTCTCAGTGTGATCATGTTTTACTGAAGTTAGTGAAAAAGAAAGTCTCTGAGTAAGATTAGCGTTACAACCTGAGGTAGTGTAACCATCGAAATGACTTCTCATCATTTTTACCATATTTGTTTGTTTAGATGGAAGTTGCATGTTGTGACTACACTCAAGAGACCAAAATTATACACGTATTTGAGTATCAGGAGGAGAGATGCTGGGTTCAGCTTGAATTCTCTCCCTGACAGCTCTCCCTTAGAGAGTTACAATGGTTTAAACCTATTAAAAGCTCTGGGAACAGCATATGGGAATGTCTTATTAACCAGTTAAGATAAAGCATATCCCTTATCTGAGCATCTATTAAGACCATAATTTGCTTTTCACCTATTTTTGAGGATGATTTCATTTTATTTCTCTTAAACACCATATAACTCAGGACACTGAGAAGCTTAGTCTTTTCTAGGCATCCTATGTTTCTATAGAATAAACTTTACTAATTTGCCTTTTTAAATTCCTCCAATTATTTAAGCTTAGTTCAGATTTCACTAGCTCCATGAACATTCTCTTGAACATTTCCAGCTGTAGTTATATATTCATTCCATTAGTTCTTTATGAGACAAGCCATTATTTGAGAAAATGATAAGTTGCTAGATGTGGATTTTATAGCAAGAAAGAAACTATAGCAGTTGGTCAGCATTCTCTTAGAATTTTCATCCTAAAGGCTGAGAGAAGCATACAAAGGTAAAGAATCAATTATATAACAGCAGATAAAGTATTATACCATGCAGGAAGACAGCAGGGTGCTCTTAGAAAGAAAAAGAGTAGGAACTTAAATTTGCTTGAGATGATCAGAGAAAACCGAAATAGAGTGACTCTCAGACATCAAAGCTAAAGGGAAAGTGGGCCGATGATTCAGACTGTGTAAAGCAAAGGGAGGTTGGTACACCTGAAATATAATATGTGTGCAGCAAATGTGAAGGGGTCAGTAAGGCCCGCATGATTAGTAGCTTGAAACCTACTTAACAATTGTGTTTTTGTACCAGCAAACCACTATAGGACTTTAAGAAAGAAAGCCACACTATCAGATTTAAGCTTTCAAAAATACCACTCATGTTGTTCTGTTAATGGATTAAAGATGGAAAAAGAAGCAAAGAAACATTAAGGTTGTAGTGTATATGCAGACATCAGTTCCTGGTGGTAGCGTGCTCTAGACCAGGAGTTAGTAAACGATGGTCTCTGCCTCTCCATACTACCATACAGCCATTAAGCTAGGAAGAGTTTTTACAGTGGTTTAGGTTACAAGAAATAAACAAAAAATAGGTAAAACTCTACATGTTTCACAAAGCCTAAACTATTTACTATCTGGACTTTTATAAAACATGCTTGTCAACTCCTGATTTAAACAAATAACTTCAGAAATGCAAAGAAGTGGGTGGAGTGAAGATATAGTTGTTCGGACAGATTTGATAATAGATTATATGTGGGATTGAAATCAAGGGAGGTTTAAAGGACAATGTTCAAGTTTCTGACCGGAATAACTAAGGTGGTGAAGACGTCAGTACCTAAAATGAAAAATCCTAAAAGTGGAGTGATCTGGGACTGTATATCGGGGAGCGGCTGGAGAGTTCTCCTTTGAATAGTATGGCCAAATATAGTCTTCTTTGCCTGATAGATGTTTTTTTCATGTCTATACTGTGTTTAAGATAATGCTCTGGTTTATAGATTCTGCCTTCCCAGGAGCAGACAAAAAAGTATCCTTTCCAGACCTCTTTCAACTTGGCATTGTGTCCCTGAATCACATAAAACTCAACACAAGGTGCTGTTGGCCCTTGAGAAATGTGAGAGGGAGAATCCAAGCATGATCACTCTGTTCATTTAGATGTTGACAAAGGTCTTCAGCTTCAGGGATGGGGACAGTGGTTCATCTAGGTTAGGACATCAGTGTTGGTCATCAGTTCTGGAAAACTTCATTTTGTATCAGTCATTTCAGCAGTAGATTCTAGAACTTGGCAACAGCAGCTACTGTGGTGGTTTTTTCAATAAACTCTTTCTATCGTGTGGTTTTGATTTTTTCTTTCAGCAGCATAGACTTAAACCTGATTTTCTAGACCTCATGACAATTTTGTGAGCTTCTGAATATATTTTCTTCCAATGTCTTTTTCTCAGTCAGAGTCAAGTTCTGTTGCTTGCAACTAAGAACCATGACTGATGAAGACATTTAATTTGATACGCCTGTGGGACACTCAAGTGAAGACATTAAGCAGGGAGTTAGCTATGCAACTCTGAGGCTTGGAGGATAAGTCTTGGCTGAAGAAGGAAATTTGGGAATTGTTGAACTATAAATGTTATTTAAAGCTACAGGAATGGATAAAATTGTTTAGGGGTTGAGTGTAAAGCTAAGATGTAGGGCAGAAAATGGAAAAAATCAACATAAAGAAGTTGAGGAAGTCAGGTTTTTTTCCATCATTCTGTTTTTTATAGGATTTTATGCCTTACTATTTAACATGTTCTGCCTTATATCATAACTATTCCATCACCTACATGAACATAGGTTATTGCAGATGGGTATGTAATGCTATTTTTTTGCCTTCATGGAAAGTATCTGTTCCTTGAAGGGAAATTCTGATTCATTTTCTCCTTCATGTTTCCCCAATAGTCAGCGTGATGTGAGTATTTATAAACAACAGAAATTAATATTTCAGTCTCTTTTTTCACCTTCAGTTTATTTAGTCAAACTAGTTTTGAAATAATTAAATTCTATATCTATAGAATTTAGGGTTCTAGTTGTATAGAATTTAGGGTTCTATAGAATATAGAGCTTTTGGTCTATAGATTAGACACTGTATAAAATAATTGTTTTGTTTTTCCCTTGGACATTTCCTAGACCACAGAATTGGAGGTCATTGAGCTGTTTTTCCCTCCAAAATGATCTTTGCAATACTTAAAGTTTTCAACTCTGTAGTTTCTCAATCATCTGTAATATACATATAATAATCTTTTAAAATGATGCCAGAAATTGAAGGAGTTTTCATTTATGAAATAGTTTTAAAAACTGATGAAGGATTAGACAGCTCATCTTCTATTAGCTCACTTTTGCTCCCATCTTAGGTGGGCACTTTAATAATATCACTGACATTAATATTAATATCAATATTATGATATCAATATCATAATACCAATGAGATTTATAGTTCTGATTGAAGACTATGTACTGTACTTTTTGGTATATTTGTTAGTGAATATAGATATAATATCAGCAAAATTAGATGATTTATTTAATGCATTTACATTTGTAACACTTTGTGCATGTTTAAAAAAGTTGAATAAACTTATTTAAAACCAATTATACCTATTATGAACTAGACACATCTCTATTTTAAGAATACAAAAGAAAATAAATGAAAGTCTAAATATAAGGAAGTCAGTCAGTGTATTTTGCATTAGGAGATACTTGATTTCTATTACTTGTTCTGATATCACAGGTAATAATTCTATTTACAAAATATATTTTTTGATTGATTTTTATGGTAAAAATATTTCATGAAACATTATGACACAGTTCTGTCAACATTTCCAAGGCCCAACTGTGGTCACAGTTTCTATAAATTATTGCTGCTCAATCCCAATAGAAGCTCAGGTATGGCCTCCAACTCATCATCTGGCGATGATTTCATCATGATATTCTTACATATTGTCAAGGGATTTCCATATTGATTGTTGCACTGCCACTGGCAAAACCCATGTAAGGCATACATAACTATCCTAAGGTCATCTAGATAGTGACATGCATTGCTGGAAATACAAGTATGATCTTCAAATTATCATTCTTTATCTTTCTCCCCTACCTTCCCTGAGCTAACTAGGATACAGTGAAGGAGAAAGAAGTATCAAAGACCTAATAACTACTATAGAGTGATTGTGGTACACAGGCCAGAGATGGTTGGATGGGGAATTCCTTTAAATATTAGAATTTCTGTACATGAAATTTAGTTCATTTGACTATGTATATTGACTGCAAATTTTTTTTCAAAGGACACACATATTGTAAATTATTTTTGAATCAAGTGTATAGAAGAGGGCATACACAGACGTTGGGAAATATTGGAGACTGAGTTGAGCAATATATTTGTAGAGAAGTACTCTATCAGTATAGGGGAATAAAACTAAATAACATTCTTCTGTATAATAGAATCATACAGAGTAAAACAGATATGAGGAGATCTTTAGATGGCTTCTATTGCCTTTTTAGTTTTTCTCAGTACTCTTACACATATTCCAGGTATCTTTGAATCAATACTTGTGGCTGACTACAGTGAGGGATGTGCAGCTAGGAAAAGGGCCTGTACTTCCCGTGTGTAACGCATATGAGCATCCTATCCTGTCAGTCTGGCATTGAAACCCCTCTGCAGAGCTGTCTTGTGTTACTTGGCCCACACAGTCATTTTAGCCTTGTGCACTTCTGTTTTGCTTTAAAGTACCTATGCTTTAGCCATACTTGGCTGTTTGCTGTTTCCTGAATTCACACCTTATGTGAACTTCAGTCATTTCTATTCCATCAAATGTCATCAGCTCTATGAAGTCTTTCTTAACTTGTGTCTCCTAGAACCATGAATTGTGCATCTCACCCTTTATTCGTAAAATGTAATACAATGCCTAAAAAAAAGTAGATATATTTGTAAATGTTTGATGAAGGAATGAATGAATGAATGGATACATTTGACAAAAGTAAGAAAACTAGAGAATTCACCAGTGGTGTCTCTATTTATACCCTCTTTTTGCTAGAGTTAAGAAGCTCCCTTTTGAAAGAAAACCAGGAAAATGGTATGCATATTACAAGTAAGTTGATATTTTGAGTTGGGCATGAGAGTGTAGGCCTGGAATACCAGGGCTCTGAGAAGCTGAGGCACCAGGAGTGCAAGCTGGAACCCACTCCGGGCAGTTTAGTGACTTATTAGGACCCTGTCTGACGTTAAAAAAGCAAAGAAAAAGTAGACAGGGTTTCATATATCAGGCCACAAAAGGCTCTGGGTTCAATCCTCAGTGCCACAAATAATAAAAGAGGTGAATTCATATCTTCATATGAAATCAACAGTCAAGGTGATAAAATAGTTTTAGGACAGAAGATGGGAAAAAAGTACTTGTTAAATACTCTTCTTTCTAGGGGACTAAAAGCTCCTTAACATTTCTAAGAATTTAGAGCATAATGATTCATTGCTTAGAAGTTTCTTTTGCTTGTTGTTTCAAATCTCCAACATTCTACCTCAAAGTGAAGATATGCCACATTATGACCGTCTGTTCAATAGCTGCTCAAGGGAACCTTTTGCTGCATCTTAGTCAAAAATCTGTCTTCTAGGTTCAAAACACAATTAACTCATGGGTCTTCAGAGAGAGCACAAAAATAAATAAGTAGTACTGTTCTCTATGTAATTATGCTACCAAAAGGGTCAAACTACTCTTACCCTTTACATAAAGGTCAACTGGAATAATTATTAGAAATAACGTTGATATTATGTATTTTCATGCTTTTCCTCTGGAGATCAACTTGCTTTACACACATTATTTTCATTAATCCCTACTCCAATTTGTGAAATCGAAAACACTTCTTCATGTTTAAAGTGTTACTTCCCCTCTCGGATGTAGC
>PVJX010025142.1:0-27288 GCA_004027295.1 Dolichotis patagonum | reverse complement strand
AAAGTCTGGAGGTGGGAAGAAAGAATGGGGCCACTCTACACCTGGCAGTGAGGCCACCCAGAAACTAGTGCTCCTGGCACCCTGTTGTTGGAGCAGATCTCAAGTCTCCATTTGTGAGCTCCGACCTGGGAGTGAGGAACTTTGTTTTGCCGGTTACGATCCAGGATTGAAGTCTAAGTTGATGCCCTGTGCCGGCTTTCATGCCCCAGCCCTTCACTCTAGTTTGCTACCTAACTTTCGGAAAACGTTGCTAGAGTTCACCAGCTGCCATGCTGGGTTTTTGTGTCTTAGCCCACAGATTGGTATCTAGTGGTAGAGTTTGCGTCCAGCACTGACGTTCCCTGATTACATCTGGTACTGGTTTGCAAATTTATGGGCTGAACTTAATCATTTCTGCCTTTCTCAGAAGGGAAGCAGCTCTCTCCACACTCTTTGGGGTTTTGAGAGGGGTGAAGTAAACAATATTTTCCTTCTTGGCTTTTCATTTCCTTCCTGCTTTATTTTCCTATTGTCTTACTAAAACAAGATACTAATTTTGCATCTGATTTTAGTTATTGTGAAAGTAGTTTGGCACTGTCCTTTCACCATACAACATGGGCATTTTGATATTCCATAATCCTCAAGTTTTTAAATATTCAAAAGTGTGTAACAGAGACCAAAACATCGATCACTAAAATATTTAAGAATATAAATATCGAGAACTTTCTCTCAGTCTCTGTCATCTCTCTCTCTCTCTCTCTCTCTTTCTGCCTTTCTTTATTTTTGAGTACTGGGGATAGATTTCAGCCTTTGCACTGCGCTACATTCCTAGTCTCCTCTTAACTTTTTGGGAGAGATTCTTGCTGAGTATCTGAGTTCCTCAGAATGGGTTGAAATTGCGATCCTCCTGCCTCAGCCTCCCAAAGTGCTGGGATAACAGGAATGCACCACTATGTTCAGCTGTAGAGAACTATTTGAAGAATTTTATGAAAAAAATAAACTTGTAAGAAGTCAAAGAAAGATTATAAAGATGTGAAGTGGGTAATTTTATTCTAGCTATTGGGTCAGAAGACAAATTATCTAGCCATGGTATTTTCAGGTGATGATTCAGGCTGCTATAACTAACATTAACTAGTTACTATCCAAAGCAAAAACACTGTGTACAAACTTTAAGAATGTATTAATATGTGAAGATAAATTCATGTGAGGTTATATTCAGGCATATCTAAACGGTACTACTGGATGGTACTTTCTTGACATTGTTCTTGCTACTTTGTCTCCTCTCTCTACCATTGCTTTAGCCTCATTTTTTTTTTTTTACAATGCATTGCCTGAAGAGTTATGACTTGAAACTTTTTAAAAGATGGCTCTGCATGACATGCTGGTGCCACCCAAATGAGGAGTGAAGGCTGTGTCATTGTACTCCACTCACGGATAATTCCACAATAAGGAGAGCAAGAAAAATCTTTCCAGTAGACAGAATTTTGAACAGTAATATTTATTTTCCACTTTCATTGGCCACTTCATTTGGCCAGGAATACAAAAGTGCTCTGATTCAAAACAGCAGTTAACACTTTAGCTGAAAGGTCAGGAAGCTGGAAGAAATAAGGTCGGAAAATTGGAAGTCTGGGGAAGGGGTATGTGACATCTTTTACAGTGAGCACAGAATGTGAAGATTTTAATGTCTCATATGAATAATCAGCAAAAGAAATCTATGGCAGAGAAAGCTCTTAACAGTCAAATGGACAAAACTATAAATGCAGATATCAGTAAACTTCTCTCCCAGGGCACTGTAGTTCTTACACAAGGGAGCTGTCAACAAACCTGTGTCTAGCATAAATACCAGAGGGTATTAGTGAGCTCAGTAATTTTTTCTTCCTTTTATCAGGCTATTCTCATGACTCTGAATGTTAATGGACCATACAAATGATTCCAAAGACCAGTGCAGGGACCCTATTATGACACTCTGCTTTAGGACTACCATTCAGATACCAGGTGGAACGTTCATTCTGTTAGATTGATTCATTACAAAAAAGCAGTGATTTCTCCCTACTTGGGTACACATTTACTCTGCATAGAGAGTTGTCTTACCCGTCTGGATTGCTATTGCCAGCATTTTCACCCGGAAACTCAAGGAATACCTATCTACCATCATCTTCCGTCACATACATTGCCTGTCTTTTTCAGTTTTTGCCAAACTGGGTGTTGAAACCAGGGTCCTCACCTTTGAGCTACATTGCAAGACCTTGTTTTTTATTTAAATTTTATTCTTATAATTTTGAGATAGGGTTTCTTGGAGTCACTAATTTTCCTCTGCTGGGATTGAATTTCCAATCATCCTGACTCAGCTTCCCAAAGAGCTGGGGTGCTAAGTGTGCCTCACCAACCCTGGTTCAAATTGCTTGTTTGGAAAAGATTCATCTAACAGAAAATAAATTGAAAGCAGTTGGCTTTTGATCTCATAATTTATTTGTATGAGCGCATCAGTGAGTGTCTAGTTTAACAGAAAATGTAATGGCTTCTTGAAGATTCAATTACAGTACCGATCAGAAGGCAGCGCTTAAATCAATCAAACTCACTGTACGGAGTTTTCTCCATTCCCAGAATACAAGAAAAAAAGTAGGAGGGGTTCTTCACTACTGTACGTGTAACCCATTTGTGGAATATTTGCTACTTGTCTCACAAACTTCAAGTTCTGCTAGTGTGAAAGTCTGTTTTTTCCCTGTTCTTTTTCTTTTCTCTTTTATTCCAAAAGAAGAATGTTACTTCCCAGGTACATCACACTGTTTCAGTGGAGTTGAGAATGGTATCTGACCATTTTTTTGTTCTTCATGACACTCACACAAAAAAGAGAAAAAAACTGCAACTTTTATTTGAGTTTTCGATTGTGATTACCAAGGTTAAATAAATTTCTAATTTTGCAAAATGGGCAAAGAAGAATATATGTGGAAGACACAGCTCTCTTTGAGGATAACTCTTGGCACTTTTTGAATGTCAGTGCTAAAACTAAAAAACAAAAATATGTAGGACTTTTGAGGACTCAGTCCTTTCATAATGTTGGTTTCAATTTATCCACCTAGGAAAATATGAAGTTTTTTTTTAACACCAAAGACTATAGAAGTTCTTAAAAGTCAGAGCTTTTAACAATAGGCATAACCAACTATCACAAAGTAGACAAAAGTTATATTTCTTTATATTTCCTTTATGCATTTTGAATGCATCTAATGGCCAATGTTAAGTATAATCTATATATTTTATATTTTACTTTTATATAAAATATGTTGGTGGTTAATGTTACAATTTAGTCTGTAGATAACAGAATTTTAGTTGAAACTGTGACAATTTGATTAGTAATAAATACAGCCAATTATGGCTATAAGGCTGTAGACAGACCCCATCATTTTGGTAAGAGGAAAAGAACCTCACTCTCACAAAAGGTAACAACATTTTATTAGACAGAATTTTTAAGCCATTTATTTGCTGTATGAAAGTACATACTACTTGAAGTGTGTGTTTGAAAGCTGAAGAACCCAATGGGTTATCCACACATGTTATGAAAATGCCTCATTGTATTTGCTATTCCTTACCTTTCTCATAGTGCTACAACTGGACCTGCTGAACAATTCTCCTTCATCATCTTGCTTAAGAGAGGGCTCTTGAAAGACACTCTATAACAAGAGAATCAATAGGATAGATTCTTTCCTATGTGGTGTGCAATTTTTCAACATAGTAGACAATACAAGTGCATGAGGGAGATGGTAGGGCTCACTCCAGGAGTCCATCTGGAGTGACAAGTAGTAACAAAAATTTAGGATGCTTTCCCATCACCCAGATGGTCACTGCTATAGAATAACTATAGTCATGTGCTTCAGAAACTTTTCAATTACCAAGTGGAATTCTTTATGACTGAGCACTTCTTTGCCATGAGTTGTATAATAAGTTCTTACTTTGGCAAAAATACCGTAATCTTTGCAATAGCAGGGACCTTATTGAAGTCTTAGTTTTGGTTTACACTCTTTCTTTTCTACAGAAGCAGTTGCTTCTTGCAGTTGCTACTTGAAAAACTCCAATAGTATTCTTTTCCAACCCTTTTGATAGTTAACAAAAATTAATATTAAAATTATCCTGCTTTTACTACCAGTGTGATTTGTATTTCCTAACTATAGCATCAGTGATACAGACAAAAAGAATATACTCAGGCAGTAATAAAATAATTCCATAAGGAAGTATAAGAACCAAGAAAGAAGTAACAAGAAAAAGGAAGAATAAACTTAAATCTAAATCTACACTTGTTATATTATCAATTATGCAAAGTATATGATACATGATGAAATAAAATGCAAGGCCATAATATTACAAAGTAGAAGAAAGTTTAATGCAGTTAACTGATTTTTTGATGCTTCTGTTTTTTAAAAAAATGGTTCAAGTCCTAATTTTATTAGACTTTAATGTCAAGATGAATATAGGCATATTTGGGATAAGCTCAGAAAGAATAATAAAACTGTGCATAATTTAAATAATAATGACTGAAACAGTAATAATAATGCTAACAATACTAGTTTATTACAGAAAAAATGATAAAATATAGAAATAAAACCCTTAAAAAAAGAAAGAAAGAAAACCCTTTCAAATAGAACATTGAGAGAGTATTACATGTAAGATCATATACAATCATTATTATTTTATAGGTAAATGAATTTTGAAATTCCAATTAGAAGAAAAAACTGCACTGGTTTAAACAATCATCAAATCCAATTTCATACTGATTAATTCACAAATCAAGATAGAGAAATTTTTAAAAAGTAGGCAAAGAGAACAAGAGACAATGAGTAATGCACTATCTAAAATAAAGCTGATAACTTCATTCAATTTTTTTAAAAAAATCTTAAATTGATAAAAAATCAATTGTTCAGATCTATAATTCTACACTTCTGAATACATATATATGCATTTATTTTTGTTGACTTAAGATATATAAAGACAACTTTGATAGAGGTATAAAAACCACTGGACAAATTCACTATAAGATTTTTTTAAAATACTGTATATTAGATACTGGTAAATTCTCTGTATAGTTCAGGATTATTAAATCATTAATTTTTAATTGCTGTATATAGTAATTATATTGATGGTCTTTCATTGTAATATGTCTCTTCATAAATATAATGCTGTTCTTTTCTACTTTAATAAATAAAACTGTTAAAAGTTTATTGAATTGCATTTATATTCATTGAAATATTTGGCCAATATTTTTTCTTTTTTCTCTTTTTATAATAGTAATAACAATATTTTGCTTCGCTGATGAATAAAACTGAGAGAGATCTTTTATTTTTTACTATTGGAGGGTTTTCTGTAAAATTATACTTTTGAGTTCCTTTAAAGTTTGAAACAATTTTCCTAAAGAAAAAATTCTGACACTGATGATACATAACAATGTTATTCATTTAAATGAGTTGAAACTTTTAAGTAATTATTGAACTGTTCATATTTCTCTTTCTTCATGACTAGGTTTTAGAAAATTGTATTTTTCCAGTGAACTTAGTTAGATTTGCTTACTATCAAAATTCATTAGTACAATATATTGTAACACCCTATTATTATATGCTTAATTTTTTTTTAATTTTGTAAAATGTGTGACCTTTTTTATTCTTAGTAATATTTTTGTCTCTCTTCTTCTATTTCTTACTTTACAAGAGGTTTAAATATATAACTGTATTGAAGAATGAAAATAATTGTCATTGTTAATTAACATTAATGTCATAATCATAGTCATAGTTTTATGTTATTTTATGAAGGCTATACTGTAGCTTTTCATTTAATTTTATTTTTTATATTGTATACTAACTAGGTTGAGTTATTGTAATTCTTAACACTGTTGTTCAGTTCACTAATTCTTAACTTTTCTTCATTCCATGAATTTTATCTAGTATTTTTATTTTATTCAAATCTCATATTTTTCATTTCTTATTATTGCTTTCAGGACTGGGGATATACTTCAGTGTTACAATGCCTGCACAGCAAGAGTGAGGTCCTGTGTTTTATTCTCAGGACAAACAAACAAATAGATGGAAAAAACAGTATATTACTTCTTGTTTGTTCCATGAACTTACTCTTAATACAGTGTCATATCCCTAAAGTGATACAATGCTTAAGTACAAACTAATAGGCATTTATAAATTTAGTATCCATCTAATTAACATTCAAATCAATATATAAACCACTTGCACTTTTCCATAGATTTTCCTAAGGTGTCTTCCTATTTCTAAACTTCTCCATAAATGAGAGTTTTAATCTTTTGGATCTAATATTTTTCATTTATCATTTTACCCCACTGTTACATGTAACACAGGTTAAATATTGCAGCTGGGAACTTTCATATTTTATGAAGCTACTGTGATGCATTGTCAGTGTCATTACTGATGAATATTTGGACTATGTTTAATTTTTTGGTTGTTAGACCTATCACTTCTATGAACGGTATTGGTTACAATTGTAATAAACATACATTGTTTTGGAAGTGGAATGGAATTGTACAATTCCACTTGGACTAGGAATGGAATTGTGAAATTTTTGGAACACAAAATGAGACTGAATATTGTATTCAGATAATATATTCCATATCTCATCAAAATTCTTTGGCATTTGTTGATACTAACATTATAAACTATTGCATTGTTGGTTTTTATTGATATTCCATGTGTCCTCTCTTAGTTCCTTCCTTTTTTACTTGTTGTTGAGAGAAAATATCTGATGCCCAGAGTTAGGGAAGGAAAGGTTTACTTCTTACTATTCTTGGAAGTTCCAGTACATACTTAGCTGTCTCCAAGACAGCATGGCAGGGTGGGACAGCCATTTATGGCTGCTACAAACATCAGGGCACAAACCTGCAAAAGAGAGAGCTGAACCTTCCAATGCATCATATCCTGGCTTCACCCCTAGGTGGATGCAACATTCACACCATCAATCTGAGCACTAGACAATGAACCAATCACAAATCTTTGATTTGGTCGAGTCCATAATTGTATGAGGCTTGAGGGCCACTGACATAAACCATGACATTGCCCCTTCAAAATGTGTATTGACACGTGGTAAATGAGACTAGATCCTTCCCATAATCTACTTACTGTATTTTTCCTGATTGTTTTTTCAAGTTCTTTTATTTCAAGATAGATACATAAAAAAGCATACACTAAATATGTAGGTGTAGCCGTGTATCCTGAAGATCTCATAAATTTTATTTTAAATATTTTGAACTTGTATCAATAGCTGCATTAAATTTTATTACACTCAATAGAATTAAAAATTTAGTTATTATGTGGTAATGCTCTTACCTTTAGTCAGCACTGCTATCTTCGTGTGGTTTTAAATCTTATACTTGTTTAACTATGACAGAACCTTTCCGTAGCTTTTGCCAGCTATCTATTTTTCTAACCTTTGAAATTTAATTTTGCAAGTCATTACATTTTGTCTTTTGAAAATAGTATATCTATAAAGAGCATATTCATATTAGCCTGAACTTTATTATTCTTTTTGGTTGCTTATTTATTTTTCTACAAACTTACTTATTTTTTCTTTTTTGAGACAAAGTCTCCCAATGTAGCTCAGGTTCACCTCGAACTCATGGTGACGCTCCTGCCTCAGCCTACTGAAAGCTGGGATTAGCAGCATGCACCACCATGATTGGCAACTTTGTCATTCTTAAAAAGAGCTTGTTTCATTGTAACTTAATGTGATTTAAGTTATTGTAAAAGTTTACATATATTTCTATCATAACAGTAATTTTTAGTCGCTTTTTTAAATTTGGAGAAAAATTTGAAAATGTTTACAAATCTTTCAGAATCTCTGAAAATTTAGTATAACTAAAAGGCAATGGCATACATATCAATCAAATGGTAAGTGTTTACTTGCAAAATAAAGCATAGTCTTCTGATGTGTTAAATGATTTACTCATTCCTAATATTTCCTACTCATTTCTTAAGTAAAGTAATACTATAGGTAGAAAACTGTTCTACAACATTTATCTTTTTAAAAATATAATCTTATTTTGGTAATAATTTCAAGTTGTTCTAAAATTCTTATATGTATATGCACTATAGAGTAGGTAATGGCAAACTTTGCTGCTATTTCCTTACTTGAAACTAAATATGACTTTTCAGCCAAACACTTGAAATATAAGCTGCTGTTAAGTTTATTGCAACTGCCATGACATCAATTTCTTTATTTCCTTTTCAAATCTTTTATAAATCATAAAACAAATATCTAGTGTTTTGAAATTGTTACTATTTCATATCATTACAACATGAAATGGTTGAGTAGTAAAACTACTAAAACCATAAACCAAACACATATGACTATGATTACAGCCTAAGATACCATTTAAAATGAGATAAAACAAATTCAGTGATATGATCAGATGCTATATATCAGTTGTCATATTAATATGCATATATGTTACATGATCTTTTCTGTAAGTATATAAAGTTATTTTTGAATTCGAATACAAAAAACAAATTGATGTATTTAATATGAGACCTGCACTCTTGTTTGTTTTATTATGTTTTCTGTATGACTCAGTTCTGGTTCACTAGCAGTAAACACACACGATTTTCATTTTAACTAAAATGAGGATATTTCTATCCTTCATCCTAACACCTGTTAAACAAGTAAAAAGCTTCATACACATGTAGAAAGTGAAAAATGACATCAAAATATTCAAAGTTTTCTTCTGGCTGGAGATATGTTGCTTTTCCACAGAAATATAGAAAAGAAGCCAATTAATACTGTTAATCTTGATTTTATGACAAACTGAAGGTCACAGTTCTTCCTTTAATTTTAATGTCAAGCTCTGAAACTGAAAGTAATGAGAATGAAAAAGCCTGTCACCTGAAACATAGGAGAGAGAGAGAGAGAGAGAGAGAGAGAGAGAGAGAGAGAGAGAGAGAGGAGAGAGAGAGAGAGAGAGAGGCAATATACCCTTCTGCATTTTTCTGAATCTCACCAGATGGTTTTCAATGAATGCTTGGTCCTTGCCCATATTGTTCCTCAGTCCAAACCCAAGCAATAGTGGACATTCTTTACGTTTACTTTTGCAACATGATTTTAAAAATAAAAATAATATTTCAAAATAACTTATTTTTCTCACATAAATACAAAGATCTTGTCACTTAGAGTAAAAAAAAAAATTCCAGAAAATGGTTATGATGAGATGAAAATATACACCAGTCAGGCTATTTTCTTTATCTTCAAAGCACACAGCAAAATCTGGCCTTCAATTTTCTTGAAAGTACTTCTATAATTCTTGTTGACCACAATTATCCTGTTGAGAACTCCCTCCATTAAACCCACTGGATTCCTTTGTACATCAGGAGGAGGGGTGAACCTTGCTCTTTACTAAGCTTTTTATACAGTTTTAGAACACTCTTGAGTGAATTAGTCTGTTTTTTTGTAGGATTCCCTGGAATTTTTATCTTTTCATCTCTATAAATCTCTTTACATCAGCACCATCTACAAACAGGGCATTGACTTATAACCATGTTTGAACTTGGGCTTTATGAGAGAGGAAAAGTCTTTAGGAGACAATAACTGAAGGAATGTTTTAATGCAGATGCCATTGTAATTCTTCTAAAACTGAATCTTGTTAGCAATATGTAGATGAAATAGTAAATATATCTAGTCCTTTGTTTATTACACAACACTCTTTGCACAGGGAAATTTAGTATGGATTGCATCATCATTTACAAATATTACAAAGCTACAAAATGACATTTATTCTTGAAATCTGTTGACTCATCTACCTGGAGACTGAATCTCTTCTTTTCCAGTTTACTACAAAAACTTCCTTCAACATCCTGTTACATGTCATCATTACCTCAATGGTCACATTCCTTGAAAGCAGAAGGTTTTCAAATTTGGATCCGGATCTGAGCGATTTCTACACTATAATTTTCAATATGGGTGTTACTAACATTTAACTGATGGTTTACTTATTCTTTCCTGGGAATATCTATGTTAGCAAATAACTCATTTTTTTCTAAAAATATGCTTTTATTGAAATGATCATTTTTAAATTCTAATGGCCATACTGAGTAATCAATGTCTTCATTGCCAAGTGAATGTGATCAGTAAATAAATATTAAATTTCCTGGAAATATTGTTGTATTTGCTGAGTTGCTGGGGAAAAGTAAAGTTAGATTATCAGCCTATATAAAAATTATTGATCCACCAATTTTACGAGTCTCTTTTCATACTAGTGCATAGCTGATCATATGCAATGTTTCATCACTAGCATTATTAAAGCTGCACCCTGGTCCAGACCTCCAACTTCCCTCTTGCTTTGCATCTCTCATTTTAACAGATACCTGTAATGGGCCATCAGACATATTTGTAAAACGCAAATGTACCACCCCGAGGTGTGCGAGAGGGATTGGCAGGCCTAACAGGACTGCTCAGCAAACCCCAAGCAGCCAGCTAGCCAGGAACACACCTGCGCACACCCAGGCAGAGGCAGTGGCGGAATCCAAGCATGCACCAGGCAAACTTGGAACTCTGCACCGAGAGGAACCTTGGACTACAGCGGACTATCTGTGCTACCTTGAAGAGAGATTAAGTGACTGCCTCACTGTAATGAGATCTAATCTGGCTCCAGTCAGTGTGGTGAGTATGCCCCTAAAATAGAGATGTACAGTAGCTAAATAGGGCCAGTAGTAAAGCTCCCTCCAACTAACTGTAAGACCTTGGTAAGTCTGACAAGAGTGAGGGTAACCCCTTCTTACACACAGAAAACATCAGGCAGAGTGAGGAGTGTGTTGAAAAGGACTCCCCCAACTTGAAGAAAATCAAAAGGGCTTATGAGACACACAGGCACACAATTGGGACACAGTAAAGTCTCAGCCAACAGAAACACCATAGACATGGAGATTTGATGACCTGGAATAACCCAAAGATAAAGTACTAGCAGGAACTAAAAGCTGACCTACATCAATACTACTAGGCTTTTCAGCCCAGGAAGAATACAAGACTCACCCAACAGGCCCTGCAGCAGGGAGTCAGGTGACTGGCCCACCTATTCATTGTGGGAAACAGCAACTAGACAAATATCAACCTTACATTAGGACACCAACATACACACTACCAACAGTTCACACTAATGAGTCTGAAGAACCAAACACTAATTGGAAAGAGAAAAATGGCAAAATGAAAAGGCAGAATGCAAGCTCAAACATCCACTCCAACAGGTGCAAGCACAGGAGACATTGAAATAGAGGACCCCAAAAGTAACACACCAGGAATCTCTAAAAATACAGTGAATGAAATAAAAAAAAATTTTGTGAGGCCATAGAGGAAATCAAATCATAAGTATGCTCCCAGATAAAGATAGAAGAAACAACCATAGTAAAGGAGTTGCTGAGCACAGCTAAACAAGAAATAGAGCAAAAAGTACAGGAACATGGGAAACTGATTGAAACCTTGAATGAACAATATAGAAAACAAGCAGAATTCATGAAACAAAATCAAACAGACATCCAAGAAATAACAAAAAAAAATCAATCCAAAGCATGCAAAACCATTTAAATGAAGCTGAGGATAGGATTTTGGACCTTGAGGACAGGATTGCAATTAGGGGTCATAAAGGATAGAACTTTTAAAAATAACAAAGCAGCAAGAAATGACAATCCAGAAGCTTCAAGATGATGCCAAGAACAACAATATAAGATTAACAGGCATTAGTGAAGATGTTGGAGTCAATAGAAATGACATATCTAAAACATTCACAGAAATAATAGGAGAAAATGTCCCAAACACATGGGGAAAAAAACTGATATGCAGATAAATGAGGCATATAGAATGCCAAACAGTCACAACCAAACATAAACCTATATCCAGATACATAATAATTAAGCTCTCAGACATACAACATAAGAACAGAATACTAAAAGCTGTTAGAGAAAAAAACACAAGTCACCTATCAAGGAAAGCCCATTAGAATCACGGCAGACTTTTCAGCACAAACCCTCAAGTCAAGATGTGATTGGAATGAGATATTTCAAGCCCTGAAAGAAAACTACTTTCAACCCAGACTGATGTACCTAGAAAAACTTTCATTCAAATTTAATGGAGAAATAAGATACTTCCATGACAAAGAACAACAGAAGAAATTTACGTCCACCAAACCAACCCTACAAAGAGTGTTGAAAGATATACTAGACAGAGATAAAAATGACCACAATCCCCAGAACAACAGAAAGAAACCACCAGGTAGGACAAGCAATTAAATAAGGGGGAAAAGCAGAAAGCAAACAATTGGAACATAACATGGCAAAGTTGAGCCAGTGCATATCCATTATATCCATAAATGTAAATGGCCTTAATACAATTATCAAAAGAAATAGGTTGACAGAATGGATCAAGAGACATGATCACACAACATGCTGTATACAAGCCACACATCTGACCCAAAAGGAAACTCATAGATTAAAAGTCAAAGGATGGAAAACACTATTCCATTCAATAGGAACCCAGAAAAAAGCAGGGGTAACTATTCTATTAGCAGACAATGTGAACTTCAAACCTAAAATGATTAAAAGAGACAAAGAAGGTCACTATATACTTGTAAGTGGAAAAATTCAAGAGGAAGAACTAACAATTATAAATATATATGCACCAAACATAGGAGCACCCAACTATGTAAGACAGATACTAAAGGACATGAAAAATTAAATACACAAGAACACAATTATTACAGGGGACCTTAACAGCCCATTGTCACAAAGAGATAGATCAACTAGATAAAAAGTCAGCAAAGAAGTAATAGAACTGAATCATACCTGCGAACAAATGGACTTAGTAGATGTTTACAGAGTGTTCCACACAACCGCAAAGAATACACATTCATCTCAGCTGCACACAGGACATTCTCCAAAATATACCATATATTATCCCATAAAACATTCCTAAGTAAATGCAAAGGTATTGAAATTATCCCATGCATACTATGTGATAATAGTGCACTGAAATTGGAAAATAATGGCAAAAGAATTTGCAAAATCTGTATGGATACATGGAAATTAAACAATAACCTTTTAAACAACCAGTGGGATACCAATAAAATTAATGAAGAATTAAAGCAATACCTACAATTTAATGAAAATTTGGAAACAACCTATTGCAATCTGTGGGATGCAATGAAAGTGGTCTTAAGAGGGAAATATATAGCAATAAATAGTCATATGAAAGAAAATAGAACGAGCACAAATAAACAGTCTAATGCTTCATCTCAAACTACTAGTAAAAGAAGAGCTAGTTAAACCTAAAGCTCATAGAAGAGAGGAAATAGTAAAGATTAGAGCAGAAATCAATGCAATCAAAGCTAAAAAAACAATGCAAAGAATTAATGAATCAAAAAGCTGGTTTTTTGAGAGAATAAACAAAATTGACAAACCTCTAGCTAACCTTATAAAGCAAAAGAAAGAAAAAACACAAATTCACACAATAAGGACTGAAAAGAGGGAAAGTACTACAGATCGCATGGAAATTCAAAAGATCATGAACACCTACTTTAAGAATCTATACTCACACAGAGAGAAAAACTCAGAGGAAATGGACAGATTTCTCAAAACATATGAACTACTAAAGCTCAACCAAGAAGATATAACAATTTTGAATAACCCAATATCAGCTATTGAAATTGAAAATGTAATTAAAAACTTACCAACAAAGAAAAGTCCAGGTCCTGATAGATTCACAGCTGAATTCTACAGGAAATTTAGAGAAGATTTGATGCCAATACTCCTTAAATTCTTCAATGAAATTGAAAAGAAAGCAGTCTTCCCTAAATCATTCCTGGAGGCAAGCATAACTCTCATACCAAAACCAGAGAAAGACCCAACCAAAAAGGAGAACTATAGGCCAATCTCACTAATGAACATTGATGAAAGATCCTCAGTAAAATACTGGCAAATAGAATGCAGAAAATCATCAAGAAGATTATACATCATGAACAAGTGGGGTTCCTTCCAGGAATTCAGGGATGGTTTAACATACACAAATCAATAAATATAATATACCACATCAAACAGAGCCAAAAACAGAAATCACATGGTCATCTCAATAGATGCCAAAAAAGCTTTTGATAAAGTCCAACACATGTTCATGATAAAAACCTTTTAGGAACTTGGAACACATGGTGTGTACCTCAACTTTATAAAGGCCATGTATGACAAAGCAACAGCCAACAATTTATTAAATGAACAAAAACTGAAAGCTTTCACTTTAAAATCAGCAACAAGACAAGGATGTCCACTATCACCACTCCTATTTAATATATTTCTGGAAACACTAGCCAGGGCAATCAGACAAGAGAAAGAAATAAAAGAAACAAAGATAGGAAAGAAAGAAGTAAAATTATCAATATTTGCAGATGATATGATACTCTATATAGAAGACCCAAAAAACTCCATTAAAAGACTACTAGAGGTAATAAACAAATTCAGCAGTGTAGCTGGATACAAAGTCCACACTCAAAAATCAATAGCATTCCTGTACACAAACAAGAAAATCACTGAGAGAGAAATTATGGAAATATCGCCCTTCATAATAACATCTAAAAAAATCAAATACTTAGAAATCAACCTAACTAAGAATGCAAAAGACCTATATACTGAAATTATACTAATACTAAAAAAGTAGATTGAAGCGGATATTAGAAAATGGAAGGATTTTCCTTGCTCTTGGATAGGAAGAATCAACATTGTGAAAATTACCACACTCCCAAAACTGTTATACAAATTTAACCAATCCCAACCAAAATATCATTGATATACCTCACAAACCTAGAGAAAACACTCTTGAAATTCATTTGGAACCAGAAGAAACCTAGAATAGCAAAGGCAATTCTTGACAGTAAAGGTAAGACAAGAGGCATCACAATTCCTGACTTGAAACTGTACTACAAAGCCATAGTGATAAAATCAGCATGGTACTGGCAAAGAAATAGACCCGAGCACCAATCGAACAGATTAGAAGATGCAAGTACAAGTACAAAGACACTCAGCCACCTGATATTTGACAAAAAAATGGGCTAAACATGTTCACTGGAGGAAGGATAGCCTCTTTAATAAATGGTGTTGGAAAAATTGGCTCTCCACATGCAGAAGACTGAAACTAGATTCATGCTCATCACCATTCACAAAACTAAAGTCTAAATGGATCAAAGACATAAACATTAAAACAGAAACACTAAATGGATCAAAGCCATAAACATTAAAACAGAAACACTAAATCTACTGGAAGATAAGGTAGGTAGAAGTTTTGGAGACATAGGGGTAGGCAAAGAATTCATGAACAAAACACAAACTGCATGGGAAATGCTTCAGAGAATCAACAACTGGTATCTCATATTATTGAAAAGTTTCTGCACTCCAAAAGAAATCACCAACAGAGTGAAAAGAAAACCCATAGAATGGGAAAGAATTTTAGCCAGCAACCCCTCAGACAAAGGACTTATATCAAGAACATATAAAGAATTGAAAAACATCAACCACCCCCAAATTCAAAGACCCTCTCCAAAAATGGGCAGCTGAGATGAACATATAGTTCTCAGATGAAGATATACAAATGGCAAACAAATACATGAAGAAATGTTCACCATCACTGGTCATTCGAGAAATGCAAATTAAAACATCATTGAGATTTCACCTGACTTCGGAAAGAATAGCTGCCATCAAGAAATAAACTGTTAACAAATGTTAATGAGGCTGTGGGGAAAAAGGAATACTGCTCCACTGTTGGTGGGAGTGTAGACTGGCGCAACCACTATGGAAATCAGTATGGAGAATTCTCAGAAGACTAGGACTGGAAGCTCCATTCAACCCAGCTATTCCCCTCCTAGATATTTTCCCAGAAAAACTGAAAAGATCATATCAGAGTAACATGTGCACCCATGTTCATAGCAGCACAATTTGTAATAGCTAAATCTTGGAAACAACCAAGATGCCCATCAACCACAGAGTGGTTGAAAGAGATGTATTTTTACACAATGGAGTATTACTTAGCTATGAAGAAGGATGATCTTGAGGCCTTCATAGGTAAATGGAGACAACATGAGACTATCCCCATTAGTGAAATAAATAAGAATTATATTTATAAATGCCACATTGTGTCTCTAGTAAAAAGTAATAAGAACTGTAGAAGTAATAAAACCCAAAAAGTGTAATTGCTACTGTAAAAAAGAGAGGAAAAGAGAATGCTCTAAAGGATATAATTGCATCTATGTTTAAGTGTATAAGATGAATGACCATATTACTGTTTTTGTTAGATATTGGAGCAGAACTGTTAACAGTCTCATTGCTTGAATGTGTACTTTGTATGTTTTAACTTTGTAACTTGAACAACTATTCCCAAGATGACAGTATTTAAGTTATCGAGTAATGATTTCTTAGTATTTTTTGTTCTTTTCTTTTCTTTCCTTGGAATTTTGTATTGTTGCTACCCTTTTTACTATTTTGTTAATTTTGTTTTGTTTTCTTTTTAAATAAAATTAAAAAAACACAAATGTAAATAAAATATAATTTAGAAAAGTATAATATAAAACTAAAGTGCTGACATAATGGCTATTGCAGATTGCAGGGTGGAGGTCAACAAGGGCAACTCAGTAATTTAGCAAAATCTTATGTCAAAAAAGAAAAAAAATTCTAGAGATTATGTAGTTTAGTGCTTATTAAACCATTAAAATACTAAAAAAGAAAAAAATTACTACAATCTGAGCTTTGCAAAATTCTTCAAAAAAGAATTTATACTTATTTTCAGTTATATCCAGTTTCTTATAAACTTGAACCACTGAATTTAATTTTTACTGTTAAATTTTAGGTAGCATTCCAGTTAATTTTGTTGCATGTGGCAGGTTGTGTTTTCTAAACGTGACTTCTATTCATAAAACAATTTCCTGTGATCACTAGCTCATGCTTACAATTGCATCATTTGCATCATAAATTCCAAAGGTGAAAGAGGTAACTTTCCTTGCTATTGTTGCAGAGAGCTGGAATTTATTTTCTGTTTCTCCATTATTTTTGAGGAGTAACCTTTTCAAAGACACTCCTTCATTGATGCTTTTCCTTCGTGAGTCACATTCTCTACTGCACTTATTCTGCAAGTGTCCTCCATCTTTCAATGACTAATATTAGCTTTAGTTTTCATTTTTTGGTTTCAAAAATGTATTTTCATACTCCTGATTCCTTACTTTCTCACATCCATAGTGCATTAAGAACTTGTTTCTGATTTGTAGTGTGTGTCTTGTGCCACAGCAGATAGCCACGGTGGACAATTTATAAACAATGGGTGTTTGTTTCCCATGAGTCTGCAGAATTGAAAGTTCTTGATCAAAGGACCAGCAAATGCCTGATCCAAGTCACTGTGTGTTTTTATGTTCTAGAGACTGAATGCCTTGTCCTCTCAAGATGGAAAAATGTATGGGTAACGGGAACTTTAGATTCCTTTATGAGGTCTGTAATCTCATTCATGATTTTTCTGCTCTCACACCTTAATCAGTCTGTAAAGCCATCACCTTTTAGTACCATCACGATGGTGGTTCATTTACAATATATGAATTTCTGGAGACAAGTTCAGGTCATAATAGTTATCTGCCTTGGTTTGGTCTTATCTCTTATTTTATTTCAAGGGAATTTTCTTCATGCTCCTGGGAATGAAAATGTAAAGTAATCTTTTTACATAGCAAATATTTTAGGGTCATTTCCATACCTGAAGCCATTCTATTCTTGACATTTCTATTAAAGTACAAACTCTTTAGTGTGCTCTGTTCTCATCCTATCTCTACTTGCTTTATTGTCTCATTATTTGCTCCTTTCTTGCCCGACATTTATTCTATTTCAGCTTTATGGGTTTTTAAAAATATGATTGACACTGCCTTAGTTTTCTTTCTTTAAGATTTTAAATTTTCTCTCTCCTACATAATTTCCATGTATTTTCTAGTCCAAATTTTATGAAGAATACTTGTCTGTAATGCTGCTTCTTCAATCTTCAACCCCTTTTCTCTATTTGCCTGCTCTAAGCTTCATCTTCGGAGACTGTAGACAACCTGCATCATGTTTACTTAGTTAATGATCTATTCAAATAGTAAATACACCATTGGAGAATAGCATCTTTCAAATATTTAGTCAGCATCTCTCCCTAGATCCCAGCTATAAATATAGTCTATAAATACAGGAAGATCTCTTTGTGTGTGGAACAATTAAATAGCAGAATGTTAATGTAACTCATTATGGTGCAAAGAATACACATTGTGGGGTGGTGAGTAGTAAGGTAACATTGCTGATTATTTAAGAATAATTTACAGGAAATATTACCTATATTGATATTGACATTCCTTAAGTAATTTTTCTGTCATTTAATTTAAAGTTGCTAACCTTTGTTGACATAAATTTGTAATTATTTGAAATTATTTGCTTTTTAATCAGTTTTTACAACATTCTTTTTGTTGTCACAAATTTAGCTAGCATGTACATAGATCTTTGTTGATGTTTATGTCCATTTCTATTTACATTTTGAGCCAATATTTTAATATGTGTCTTTCTACATTGTATAGTTATTACTGTTACCTGAGCAAACATACTCATCAGGATGTAACTGAAAATACATTTTTTTCACGGTTGACTGGAAATCATTTAGGCTACTTCTTTTCTCTTTTCTCTGTGAGAAATTGTAAGGTAATTTTCATTAAATTTTCTGGTCACTCCATGATAAATCTAACCATTCATCTTTATCCTTGGAATTTTCTGATAAATATGGCTGCAGAATAAGACCCTCTACCAATCTTCTCCCCACAGACATATTAATTTCGAAAGTCCCTCACACACTGACACAGAAAAATACTTTCACAAGAGGTAAAGAAAATAAGCAAGAATATAATATCTGTTTTTAGAATAACAATAATAAGGGCACAATGAAGAAAAGAAGAGAAAAATTGTTTTGCATTTCTCATTTCCCACCTTCAAGACGCACAATACAGAGAAAGATACTTCTTGTTTAGAAAACATAAGGAAAGAAGTGCAGTGGTTAGTCTTACCACAGACTAGAAGAGAGTAGAATGGTAGCTGTTATTGTGAGCTCAGAAAAAACAAATAATTTGCTTAGGCTTTCTTTAAAATTGGACACAAATAAAGCAAAATTATGAATACTAAAATAAATACCTCCTCCTTCCATGTGCAGAGGCCATCATATTCTAGCACACATCAAGAAGTTTGAAGGAAACTGAGCATCACCTCATGGAGAAGGTAAGTGACTTCAAACCAACCAGAGAGTAAACAGTGTGTCTGAACCACTGGACAGATAATTCAAAAATAAATGTTACAAGGAAACATGACAAACTTTAAGAGAAATCATGGAAACAATTCAGAAATATATCGGAGTTGAAGTAATATTTAAAGCTCAACAATTCCTGGAACTGAAAAATTTGCTAAGCAAAATGAAAAACATGGTAGAAGACTTTAGTGATAAAATCACATAGAGGAAAGATCCAGTAACCTCAAAGGCAGTATATTTGAAAATACACTGTTGGCTGAGAGAAATGAAAAAGAACAGTGAGAAAGAAAGAAAGCATTAAGGAACTATTAAAAAGCATTTGAAAAACAAATATTCAGATACTGAGGGTTATAAAATATTTGAAAATGTCATAAAAAGTAGAATGTTTTAAAGTGTAACAGGAAAAAAACCCAAACCTCAAAGAGGATACCTTACAAAGGCCAGAAATTTCAAAGATCACTATTTAGAATCAACTTGACAAAGTTTACCCTAAAAATATTATAATAGAGTTCGCAAATGACAATGACAAATTCTTTAAAAAGCCAAAGAAAAGAATCAAATAGTTCATGAGGATGTGCCATGTGCAGACAGCAGGTTTCTCAGCAGATATCTCACAGACTAGAAGAGAGTGGAATGAGGTATTCACAGTGGGAATAATAAACCTGCCAACCAAGTATGTAGTGTCTTCCTCAATGATGTTAGCCCTCAGACAGGAAAAAGAGAGACAAAACATTCCTCGATGAGCAAAAACAGAAGATTTATTATCACCCATGCTGTCTTACAAGAAATGCCACAGTTCTTTCCAAATCAAAGAAAGGGACATTAGCAGGAAAGAAAAAGAAAAACAAAGTTATAGATTCACTGGTAAGATTAGCTATGCTGAAAATTTCATAATATCCTAATATTGTGTACCTGACATGTAAATCACTCATGTTGTTAATGTGAAGACTGGAAATACTTAAAATGATAATTCCAGTAAAAGGATACATGATAGACAGCAGGAAAATAGGAAAAATGGAACACTGACAATTCAAAATGTAAGGAGGTAGGAGGCACATGTTTAGAGGTGGCTCATTAGCAAATTTTGATATGTTTTTACTTTTCTTTCTTTTTTTTTCTTTGTCTTTCGGAGACAGGGTTTTACTCTGTAGTTCAGCCTGGCCTGGACCTCATGGTGACCCTTCTGCCTCAGTCTCCCAAGTTCTGGGATTACAGGCATGTACCACTGAGCCTGGCTTTGTTTTGACCTTTTATTACGATTGATGTTAACTTTCTATAATATTAAAATATCTTGGTATAATTGAAAGATGTTTTGTAAGTCTCATGTTAGTCACAAACAAAAAAAAATCCCAAAATAATAAGCAACACTCTGCAAGATAAAATCACAAATTAAGATCACAGAAGAGGAAGAAAGAAGTGTCAAAAAATAGAGAAATAGCCAAATCATGGCAGTAAGAGCTTATACAGCAATAATTACTTTCAACCTAAATGAATTAAATTTTTAAATTGAAAGACAAGAAGTGACATAATTGATGAAAACTAAGTTCCACTTTTTGTAATTAAATTGTCTTTTGGAATTAGCTTTTTGTTTATTTATTTATTTATTTATTTGCCTCCTCCATGATCTGTTCTCTTCAAATTGGAAATGTTGCAAAAACAGGAGAGTCTGTCAGTTTCTTCTCCTTTTCCAGCCTTGTGTCAATACTGTTCTATTACCACTCCACCCTCTCCTTCTCCATCCCCATATCCAACTCCACTATGTTTAACTGGCACCCGAGCATACAAAGCAGAAATGGGAGAGGATACTGCAAAACGTCTACCTGAAAATCAAGGACATTATATGTATCTATTTAGAAAAAGCGATTGTGTAAGAATACGAGTAAGAGAAAGAAGAAGAGGTTTACTTGTGAAAAAGTGTACTTCTGTATTCCAAATTTGTCCCAGTAGGGGACAAGTGTTACAAATATTCCACTTATAACCACCACAAATCACCTTGAATCTTTCCTTTCGTACAGTTCACGTTAGGATCAGAAAGTTTTCTATTGAGCAGATTGCATATTGCATAAGCAAAATATTTACCAAAAGACATACTCTACTTGGCTCCAAGTGTAAAATTCATAGTCTAGTCATGTACTGCATGAAATATAGCTTCTAGGACCAATGAATTAGGAGGAGAACAACACTTTCTTTGCCTTATAATGATGGAACCTTCATTTGATCTATGTACTTTGAGCCATAAGCAAGTGGTAAGTTGGACTGAGGTTATGGCAAATCTCTCACTTTGCCTGCTCAAGACCCAGGATTCCATCCCTTGCACCACAAAAGAAACAGATAATAAAAGCATCATCGCTCAATACAATAAAGTAGGTAAGCTTAGGCATTTTTAAAGAGGGAAATCCATTTATTACCATTGGTGATGCAAGTTAAATGAAAAATATTTTGGAGGGCAAACATTTCTATGCTTTGCATGAAAGTCTATTGTTTTTTGTTACTTTCTATGCCACTTAAATAAAAAATACAATAGAACATGGCTCTTTGAGTAGTAAATCTTTTCATAACATAATTATACTGAAAAAATGATAGATATTAGATACTGAAAATTAATTTTTTGTTTTTAAAATGTATTAGGTAGATTTTGATTAAAATTAACAAAGCCTTATCTAAATACATATCTATCAATTTTACTTTTCTTTTTAACAATGTAAGTTTTCAGGCAGTGTCTAGCCCTGGCAGATGCAGTAGTTCAATGCTGTTATTAAGGGAATTTTCTCTTCTTCTATTTCTCCAGCCTTGACATTGGCTTTTGACACTACACAGTGGCAGTTTGGTGACAGATTTTCAAATTGTTCCATACAATGCAACAATGTCAGAGGAAGATAAGAGGTCAGTAATCCTTTATAATGATTCTCATATAGACACAAAGAAAAAAATTAAAGACATGGTCCTCTTCCCTTAAGCATGTATTGCTAGAATTTGATTAAATATCTGATAAAAAATGTCTTGTGTTTATATCCTTATTCTGTAAGATCACACTGAAATTTTGAGTACAATAAAACATACCATTTAAAGTTAAGATTCTTTAAAGTTTAGTCTTTGAATTCATTTTTGTTGGATTCTTAGTTGAAGAAATTATTAAGCATATATATCATAAACAGATATAAATGCCCTTTGTGCCATTCATTGTTTTTTTTTAATGTTATTATGGGATTTTACTTTTATTCTGAAATTTAAAAATATAGAATTGTCTTTAATACTGGCCATTTTCCACAGTTTTTAGTTTTCAACTCTACTTTGTAGTAGTCACTCAATAATTTTTAAATTATGAATATGGCATATATTCTGATAAGTCAACATAAATAAATTGGTCATCTACAATTTGACTCATAAAATCTTCAAAGTCAATGAATTTTCTGAAATTCAAAGTAAATCATTAAATATTCTTATTGAAATTAAATTTATGGTCCTAGAAATGAAATATATGAACCACTTCGAAATAGTCACATTCATTGGCTATTTACCTTTTGTATTAGACATATTTCACTTATTATTCACAGAGAATCTTTTTGCAAATGAACTGAAAATGAAAATACCACAAGTTTAATTGACTGTTTTCATTTACTTTGCTTACCTTAAGATATTTTTAAAGAAGAAAGAAACTGGCATTTAGCAGATTTGCCTATAGACAACTTACATAAAAACTTGGTTATCATAAAAAATGATTAGCAAGCATTACAGCTGTATCAGTAAATGATGAGTGCTTTTTCTGGACATTATTTGTTTCTGTTAATTCACAATTTTTGATGTGAATAAAAAAATTATAAACAAATTGCTTATTCTGCAACAATGCAGGAAACCAAAATCATTCTACTAAATTGTATAAATTCAAATTTGTGCATGTTTGTATATGTACCCTATGCAGATCCTTACTACTTATTACAAGATTATATCCAGATGAGAGAAAAATTAAATATTAAAATATCCAAGGACTAAATTGTAAAATATATCAGTATTCTAATAGTTAACATAAAAAGAACATTTCAAATTCGTATCTTATTTTAGAATTGTTTTAGAATTATTTTAGAATATGTCCTGTTTTATACTGTTTTATCTTACACTATCTAATTGGGATAAGCAATTGTGTGGGCCCATAGTAATTAAAATACACAAAAGATGGTCAGTGGCCTGAATAAAAATTTAGGTTAATAAAAATTTCTCTCAGTTTTTTAGACCATTTCATAACTTTTGTTTTCCCCTAATCTGTTTAATATTTTTAGTTTCTATCTCTCCAGTACAGATAAAGCATATTTTAATACAGTATATTACAGTGTTTCATATGCCCAAGGATCAAAATTAGATCCTGTTTCTCTTTCTCAGATAATAAAAAATGTGTTTGTATGTGTTTGGAGTCAAATATTTCCTGAAGGTAAAATTTGCCATGACATATATATACTCTAGAGAAAAGAGAAAACAATATGTGAAAAAGCCATTAAGGTTTGTTCTGGAAGGATTTGAAAGTCAGACATTAAATCAATCTTAAAATAATGTCAGAAGTACAGGGTTAGGTCAATGGGAAAAATACTTGTTGTGTAGAATTAGATGGTGTTCTAACTGAAAGTTGGCAGAGAACTGAGAAATTGAAATCATATGCCTTTACTTCTCATTATCCCTGGTAATATGTGTTATAAAATTACTATGAACACTGAATTAGCAAATGCTGAATCAATTCTTCTGGGGGAAATAGTCCAGCTTTAAGCTCCTTCAAACCTCTTGTTACAACATTTTCATCAACAGAACAAGATAATGTATAACTTAGTTTAATGTGTAAGTTTCTACTTAAGGACATTAATATGTAGTGTTGATTAATTAGTACTGAGCTACAGACAACAGCATTATTATGGCAGAATGATCCTCATCTAACACAGATACTTTTTCTCTAAGACACATTATTCTTGACTTCTTGTGCTTGGGAACAAAAGACAACACTTTACACTATTTTTGGAAACCATGTTAAGCAGTGAAAAAAACCAACAAAAAGAATGCAAAATATGCAGAACCAAATTGATTAATAAACAGCACTTGTTCACAGTACACTAGCTGAAGTAAGGCAAGGAAGAAAGTTTGTTTACTTTAACTGTGAAGGTTCATCTTGGACAAATCAATATTTTGCTGCTTTTCAGCTTCTATTAATGTCCATAAAATTGATTTGGAAGTTGTAAAAAAATTTACCAACTTTCCAACTTCACAAATAACGAAGATAGTTTCTCTAAAAGGGAGAAAAAATAATCATATTTTAAACCTTAAAATACTCCAGTTCAAACTTCTTACTACTGTCAAAGATTTATGAGCAAATCATTTATTCCATAGTTATGCAGCAAAACAGAATCATTCTACTTTATCTGTATAAACTAAAATCCCTGTGTATTTCTTAACCTGCGTGATTTGACATCCCATTGATTCTCAAATGTACTGCGAATCACACTCACTTAGAGTGTGTGTGTGTTTTTTGTGTCTTTGAGGTCTCACTATGTAGTTCAGGCTGGCCTTAAACACAGCATGTAGCCTAGGCTCACCTCCAAAACCTAACCCTCAATATTCTAACACTAAGAATGTTTTAAACCAGTTCTAATTGTTGAAAGGTTGAAACCCAGACAGTAGTTCTCAAATTCAGGTTTCCATAAATGTATACAATTAATTAGAATTAAATATGAGTTATAGTATCTGATATTAAGATGGAAAAAAGGATAGTTCTTTTAAAAAAATTCTAAAAGGTGATTATAATGGAAATGATGTCAATTCTGGAATTCCAAATGAACACGATTACTTGCATAGGCACCTCTTTTCATGGCTGGACTGATTGCCATTTGTATGATTGTTAAGAACCATGATTTTTGAGTCATTCAGCAACCCACAGTAAGGCACACAAAGCTTGAGAAGCTGCCTCAGGTGAGCTGCCCACACCCAGAGACTATCTCTGTGGCCCATGGGTACAGAGAGTCTGAGTGACATCTAGTCATCTGGGAACCCTCAGTGAGGTCCATAGGGACTGGCGGTGTGTCCCCAGAAACCCGCCCATACTCAAGAACCATCTCTGAAACCCTCGGGGACCAGGAGTCCATGCCTAGTGACCAGCAGTCATCTGGGAATCCTTGTTAAAGTTCACAGGAACTGAAAGTCTGCTCCCAGCATCCAACAGTCATTTAGGAATCCTCTTTGAGGCCCGTGGTGCTTGGGAGTCTGTGTCTAGTGGAGCTACTCTGGAACCATCTCTGAGGAACCCAGGGACAAAGGGTCTGAGCCGAGTGACCTGAAGTCATCCAGGAACCCACAATGAGGCCCTCAAGGACTGGGAAGCTTCTCCCAGTGACACATGCACACCCAGGAACTGTATGTGAGGGTCCTGGGTACTGAAAAGTTGTACCCAGTGACCTGCCTACCCCTTGGAATATCTCTGAAGCCCACAGGGACTTCAAGTCTTGTCCCAGAGACCCATAGACATTGGCAACCTTCAATGAGGCTTGCTACCAGATGGGCTGCCAGCACAGGAAGCACAGGAAGCAACTAAGATTGAGCATGCAGCTGATTTGAAGAAAAAAGGAGTATGCCAAAACAAAAGAACAAAATGCTATCTCAAACCTCCAGATCAAATACAGGAGACATAGACATGGATGAATTTGGAAACTGCACACCTGAAATTTCTGAAATGACAGCAATGGAAGCAAAGAAACAACTCCAGGAAGCCATAAAGAAAATCAGATCAAAAATAATCCCTAAGGTAAAAAAGAAATAAACACGAAAGAATCGGTGAGTATATACAAAGAAGATAAAACTTTAAAAAAGAGAGGAGCATAGGAAAATGATGGAAACCTAGAATGAACAATACAGGAAACAATTAGAATGCATGAAGTAGATTCAAGGATATATTCAGGAAATGAAAAATTCCACTGAAAGCTGGAAAAACTGCATAAATGAAATTGAAGCCAGACTCTCAGACTTTGAAGTCAGGGTAGCAGCTAAAGACCATGAAAGAAAAGATTTCTTAAAAATAACCAGAAATCAGGAAATAACAATTCAACAGTTGCAAGATGATGCACAGAGAAAAATATGTTTGATAGGTGACAAGGAAAAAAGAGACAACACAAATGACATAAACAGACTATTTGCAGATGTAATAGCAGAGAATTTCCCAAACATGAGAAAAGAAACTGACACAAGGGTAAGCAAGGCATATAGTACTGCAGTGAGCCATAACCAAAATAAATCTACACCTCAACATATAATAATCAAGATCCAAGTAATTCATCATAAGAACAGAATATTAAAAGCTTCTAGAGAAAAGAAACAGATCACCTATAAAAGAAAACCTACCAGCATTATGGTAGACTTATCAACACAAACCATTAAGTCAAGAGGAGTTTGGTGTGAAGTACTTCAAGTACGGAAAGAAAAAAAACTTCCAATCCAGATTGATGTAACCGACAAAGATACCTTTCAAAATCAATTGAGAAATAAGATACTTCAAGGCAAACAACAATGGAAAACTTTTATGACCATACAAGCAACCTTACAAACAGTAGTGAAACATAATTAGAAAGAGATAGAAATGAATGCAATTCTAAGAACAACAGAAAGAATCCAACAAGCAGGGCAAGCAATTAAATGGAGGGGAAATGGAGGGAACCAGCAGAAGAAAGATAACATGACAAAGATAAATCAATGAGTTACAACTATTAATGTAAATGGCCTCAATTCATCAATCAAAAGAAACAGAGTAGCAGAAAAAATCCAACAATAAGCTGTATAAAAGAAAAACATTTAACTCAAAAGGAAATTCACAGACTGAAAATCAAAGTTGGAAAACAATATGCCATGTGACAGGAACCCACAAAAAATCAGGGGTAGCTATTCTGTTTGCAGACAATGTGAACTTCAAACCAAGAATGATCAAAAGAGATAAGGTCACTACATACATCTTAGGGGAAAATTTCAAGAGGAAGAATT